>VDFB02321714.1:0-10878 GCA_007258455.2 Sequoia sempervirens
ATGTATATGCGATGTGTACAGAGTTTTGGGTCTAAACCCTTCATGTTACCATATTCCCAAGCAAAAGCTAACTTATGATTGGTAAGCATTTTGACCATAGATTCTTGTTGCTCTCTGGTGAGGTTTTTATTGATGCTCAAGGTTTTTTCTGTGGCTACCTCAACTTGGGAGGTTAAATCTACCATAGATACTTTAGGCAGAAATAAAATTTCTACCTCATGGGGTAGCAAGGTGTGTAAGCAGTCAGTTGCTGTAGGATGATGAGCTGATGTAGGCGAAGGAAGAATGGTCTGCAAGGAACATGGATTTTCTTCATAATGAAAGTATTCAGTACCATAGTTATTCAGCAGGATATTGGACAGTATATCTTCTTCTTGTTGTGCAATGAAAGGATATCTGGTAATCATCATTAAATTGGCCACGGAGTTCATTTCCTCCTCTTCTCCCAAATTTGGCCAAACAACCTCTCCAAACTCAAGTTGGGGCAGGGCTGGAGAATAGAGGGTAAGTTTTTTTGTGCTATATCCATTAGATATTGTCATGTTACCCAACCTACAACCAATGTAAGCATCAACAATAGCCAACCAAGGCCTTCCTAGTATGACAGGGTATCCCCCCAATGATGCCTTTGGAGATAAGACCATAAAGTCAGTAGGGTACTCCCAGGAATCCAAGGTGACTACCAGGTCTTCAACTACCCCATCAGGTTTGACAGTCAAGCTATCAGCAAGCTATAATATTGTAGGTGTAGCCCTTAGGTCTGAAATATTAAGTTTTACAACCAGGTCCTTTGTCATGACATTGATAGTTGCACCAAGATCTACTAAAGCATTCTTAATTTGCAACCCATTAACATTGATCTCTACAACAGGGCTTTCTAGATCTAAATATTTCGGGATGCTAAGCTTCCCTAGCATTAAGTCAGAGAGTTGGCCTATGACATGGACAGTTTGAGGGTCCTTCTTTTTCCTCCTCAGTTTCTTCAAACATGCCTCCTTGATGGCCTTGCCATAGATAGGTACTTCTTTGATTGCTTGGAACAAGGGAATTTTCACACATATATGCTTTAGCTGGTCAATGATGTCAAAGGTAGGTTCCTCTTGTTTTTTTACATTTTCACCTTCCAACCTTTGTGGGAAAGGAGGGGACACTTTATCAGATGGCTTAGGTAATGATGGAATCTGAACTGGCTCATTTGGTTAGGCTTGGTCATTGGTATCTTCTTCTTGGTCAGTCTCCTTAGATGGCAATTCTGAGATTATGGGAGGAGATGGTGTGGGCAGCACGGTTCCTGAACGTAAATTGATATTATTCAAGTTAAGAGCATAGCGCTGATGATTAGGATCAGCAAAATAGACTTGCTGCTGCAGCGGTTGCTGGTTATTTGGATTAGGTGCTGCCTGAGCAGGTAGTTGGGTTGATTTTGGATTCTGACCTTGATTAGCTGCAGGAGGTGGCATAATGGATTGCTGCTGCGGTTGTTGCAGGAAACCAGTGGGTGGATTTGACCATTGCTGACCTCCTCTCCATTGGTTAGGCTGCTGCCAATTCCCTTGTGGAGGCTGCCACTAATTTTGTTGTGGTGATTGCCAATTCCCTTGTGAGGATTGCCAACGATTTTGCTGGGCATTTGGCCAAGGGTTATTCCACTGAGGTTGGGAGTATGGCCCATAGTTTGGAGGGTACTAGTTTTTCCATTGACTATTATATGAACCAAAATTTTGCAAAGGATCCTGAGGCATACCTTGTCTTGGGGCCCATGGCCTGCGCTGAGCAACAAAGAACACTTCCTCCTCTCCTTCAATGGTTTTGAACTCAGTAGGGAGATGTTGTACCTCCAAATTGGCCACTGCTTTGCATCGGCAGTCTTTCTTTCTTTGTCGGCAGTGGGGGCAATATTCAGCTAACATTGCCTCAGCTTCCTCTTTCTTCCTTCTAGCTTGCATAGTATCCAGTTGAGTAGCTACATCATTGATGATATCCTGCTTGAAGTCAGACAAGAGATTGGTAATCTCCCCTTTAGATACTCCAGAGCCACTTCCTTTTATAGAAGAGGGTCTAAACCCCCTTCCCTTCTTTACAGTTGCTTTGGAGTAATTGAGACAGATTTTCTTGATATCATCCCAATCACTTTGGGTGACATCACCTCCTGCCATGAGGTCAAGGGCCTCCATGCAAGTATCATTGACTCCCCTTAAGAAGAGAATTTTTTGAGATTCCTCATTCAACTCATGATGAGTATTCTTCTGCACACTAAACAAGAATCTTGACACATAATCCTCCAAGGTTTCATCCTCCTTTTGTGACATTTTGAAGATGTCATCTCCTCTTAGATCATTTCCTCTACAATACTCTTTATATTTACTCAAGAATAGAGTCTTCATTTGATCCCAATTGTTAGCTACATTTCTTCCCAATCCCATGAACCATCTCAAGGCTGCCTCCTTTAGAGTAGAGGGAAACAATTTCAGCTTGTGTGCTGAGGTTGTATAGTCATAGCTTCTACAAAGGATTTCAAATTCAAACAAGAAGGTATGAGGGTCCTTAGTAATAAGTCCATAGAACTTTGGCAGTAAGGAGGCAGGGATGTTCTTGAGGTTATTATTGTCACGTAGGTCGGGGATTGGAAATGGAAAAATAGAATTTGCCATTCTTGGTTGTATTCTTGGATTAGCTCCTGGTTGATAAACTACAAGAGCAAGTGGATTATTTGATTTTGTTCCTTCAAATAGGTTAAAGCTTAGTTCAGAGGAAGAAGATGAAGTAACTAAGTCTTGGCCAGCATCCAGATATGGGTCATCTTGGAATAGGTTCGGTTCAATCTCTTCAATATCTATGCTCCCAGGAAGGAATCTTCCAAATTGGTCTCTTCTTCGATGCATACAACAAAAGTAAACTAACTATGGAGATGCTGGAATGTAGAATTCTAAACTAAAAATACTAAGAATGAAATCTTAAACTCTTTACTAGCATGCCTGTAATAGGTTCTTAGTTTGACACCATCCTTGGCAATGACGCCAAAAATGTAGTGTTCTTTAATCAGCTCAATAACTAGGAACATGAATTCCTCTACTCAGGGATTGAACATCACAACTGACAGTCATGACCTACTAAAGAACCTCATTTAATTATCAACCCAGGGACATAAACTTGAAATGGGACAGCACAAGATATGTACTAATCATCCTTCCAGACATGCATGATTCCTAAAATGCCTTATACTGGAATTTAAGTACTGGAAACAACTTTACTATTTAACTTTGCTTTGGAAATGAAAAACTCGAAAGATAACCTATTCTGCTCCTAGTGGCTGCAGGAACAGTTGACAGCTCTGTGTTTCTGCGAGCTGCAGGAATAGTCACATTAACTTCTATGAAAGGAAATGCAGCTATTCTAACTTGCAGAATAAAAGAATGGACAGTTCCCTAAGTGGGCCCCCTTAGGTAGTGCCAAAAGTAGACAACAGATTAGATGAAAAACTTCATAAGCTTTATTGCTTCAATGTAAACAAGTACATGGCACAATCTCTTGGCTAAATTTCTAAGACTAAAAGTGTGTTACAATAGCGATTTTCTTAGCCAGCTCCTTCTTTGAAGGAGAATGGGCTATTTATTGAAAACTGATCCTAACTACTAACCAACCTTCCCTTATAAAACGGGAGGCATTTATTACATTTAACTAACTTAAGTAAAGAGGTGAATGACAATGCAAGAACTAAGTCAAATTGGTTTAGCAGTCTTAAAGAGCCATCATCCTGGATTCATGCAACACCAAGATGCCTGGCCTAGATTTCTGGAACACTCTCCCTGCATGGTGGATGAGTTGAAACTGTCTCCTCATCTTTTGATGTTGAACCAGTCTTTATGGATTTGGTCTTCAATTCTTCAAGTGGAAATTGAATTCCCTTCCTTCAATCATGGTACCTGCAAAATATCTCGCCATCTCTTCCTAAGGAAGAAGGTTAGCTCAACACGTTTATCCTTTAAGACAATCCATTACTTTATTCATTCATTCATTAAGTATTAAACTAAGGCAAACATTGTTTCAGATATGGCCGCAGGAAGTTTTGGTAGTGGAGGCTACAGGAAGGTTTATGATCACAAAGAGCCATAAAGTATTTATCAGACTAATAAAACATTAAAGGTAATAATCATGGGACTTCTTATCACAATATACTCATCATATTTAAGTCATAAAAAGGTCTATATCTATCCCATAAATAGACTAAATGTTTGTTTTAGCATAATAAAAACAACAAAGTATTTATAAAAGTATGATCAAAATGTGCCAAAGACTTGGCTCATCAAGCATTATTTCCTTGTACTCTCTTGGAAACATTAGATACAATGTTCCCTAGGATGAGACCTAGCACTTGTCCTCTCTTGGAAATAAGATGAGATCCCTTTTGCACTTGTCCTCTCTTGGAAGAATTGGGTATGATGTTCCCCAGGATGAGACCTTGCATTTATCCTCTCTTGGAGATGTTAAGCACAATGTCCCCTAAGAGTAAGACCTCTCATGAACTAAGAAAAATCCCTTTGAACATCCCTCTTTCTTGTTGCATCTTCTCTTGTTTTTCCTTAGTAAAGTCATGGAGGTACGGATTTGATACAAACTGCCTTGGGGCTCACCTAGTGAAAACCTAGCTTCACTAGCCCTTGTGAGCATGCATTTTTTTCCTTATTAAATTCATGGAGGTATGGATTTGATACAGACTACCTTGGGGCTCACCTAGTGAACACCTAGCTTCACTAGCCCTTGTGAGCATGTATTTTTGTGCCTTATTAAATTCATGGAGGTATGACTTTAATATGGTCCCTTAGGGCTCACCTAGTGGACACCTAGCTCCCACTAGCCCTCATGAGTGTGTGTTTTGTTTTCATAGTGGACAACATGTTCCACTTGTAAATGTCTTTTGGACAAACAACCTAGACCTAGTCCACCACGTTGGATGGCCATTTGAAGCTTGATCCATTGCATTTTTTCCTTTTCCTTTTGTCGTTTTGTTGTCTTTAATGATGTATGTTTGTGATCTAGTTATGGCTTCATACATCATCTGCAAGTGTGTTCCTTTGCGCTTATGTTGGTTTTTCCATAGGATCTTGATCTTGGGGGCTTGTCCACCTGCTTGATTATTGTCATCCTATCTTGCTAAAATTTGTACATTTGAACCCCTCTTGATTGTGTGGTTGGCTACTTTAGTGCGATTTTGAAGCAAGTTCATCCTCTCACTAAAGTGGGGGCTAAATGTAGTGTAGTAAAATGCATACCCTTGCATTTTCACACTTGTTTGGGCCCACCGTGCCTTATTTATGCTTCTTTATGGCTTAATTGGTCCTATTTTATGTCCAAAAGCCCTATGAATGACATATTTTTATGGTTAATCCCAACATTCTCCAATGCATAAAATAATAATTTAATGACTCCATCAATGTGTCCCTGATTTTTGGGTCAGGACTAAAATGTCACCTAGGGCATCTTAGTTCCCCAAGGCGCTCAGGACCCTAATTTTGGTATCTTTGGATTGGGCCCCTTTTTGGTGTTTGTGCCCCAAGTTTTCAGGACTTGGGACTAAGATGCCACATAGGGCATATTAGTCCTCCTTGAGTCTTTTTTGAGGTTTAATTTCAAATTTTGGCAAGATTTAGCCTCCTTTATACAATGAATTCATATTTCAGCTTGGTGTGATATAATTTCAAGATATTGAGCACAAATAAGTATAAATACAAGGTTCTTTGATTCATTTCAATCCAATTCTTTTGTGAGATCTTTTATCCTACATAATTGAGTTCACAAGAGCATTCAAGAGGAGATTCATAAAGCATTTGAATCCATTTTTAGATTCAAGCATCATATCAAAGAGTTTTCTTGCATCATGTGTGTTGTTGTGCTAACATTTGTGATGTAGGGTTTTGATTCACGCAAATCAATTCAATTACTATCTTTCAAGCATTCAAGATCCATATCCATTGCAGCCATTACACACAAGTTTGTAGACTTTGCAACGGTTTGGTGAGTTGTAGCATTGCATCTTATTCATTCATCATTCCTCCATTTCATTTCACTTTATTTCAAGGTTTAATTACCAACAAGGGGTTTGACCAAGGTAAACCCCCATTCAATGAAAGACAACAAGCTTTTCCCTTTTGCATATTTTTGTTTACAGATCTAGGCTGTAGACTTGAATATCACTTGGAATGAAAAGTTGCATTATAAAGTTGTCATCTTCACAGAAACTCACCTATAGGCCATATTCGCAACCTTCGGAACCTAACATCGGAAGGTAAGCTAGTGCAGACCTTGGAGCTTAGGATCCTGTTCAGAATTTTCATAAATTTAGAATGAGACTAATAATGTACCATCTTGGGAATCTTAGGTCCTCCCAAGGTCACTTTTCTCAAAGATTCCATTCTAAGATCCTAAGACTCCACATCGGGCACTGAAAATAGCAACGCATCTAATACTCCATCTTGGGAATTTTAGTCCTCCACAATATATTTTGATAGCCTCCTTTCATTTCCAAAATCCTCATGACATCTCTAGATTTCGTAGGTACACACATACTATCTCCTTGTTGCATAATTTCATCTTTTGCATCTTTCATTTAGCTTGCATTTAGTTTTAGGTAACTTTGCATATCACAATTTTTTTTCAAACATTTTCTTTTCCAAGCATTTTCTTGGTGGTGAACCCCTTAGAACTTAAGAATCCCTTCCTAGGGAGCTCCTAATTGAGAATTGGTTAATCTTGTGAGGTTGTTAGTCAATCTAATTAGGACTCTTAGGACATTAGTGAATGGTTGAATGAGAAAAGTGTGATATCCCAAAAAGGTATCCCATTTTTCTATTCATCAATAAGATTCACTTAGCTTCCCAAAAGTTTTATCCACTCCAATATGTCCACCAAGTCCCCCACCATGTTTTCCTTGAATCCAATTTTCTCTCATAGAGCCCCTCAGTATGCACAATTGATTCCCTTTAAACAACAACCCCTCTTGAATAAAGTACTCCAACCATTTAGTTTTATCACACTCTAAAGGATTCTTACATGCAACCCATGCTTCACCAAAATCAAGATCATTTTCATACCTTTCTTTCATCAAATAAAACCCCATAACATTATCTTGCAATTTATTCAACAATAGGCATCTCCTACTTAAAGCATCTACCACCCGATTAGATTTACCACTCCTATTCGTAAGAAAAAATGAATATATTTGAAAAAAATCCACCCATTTCATGTGCCTTTGATTGATTTTACCTTGGATATTGATGTATTGCAAAGCTTGGTGATCAGTGTATAGAACAAACTCCTCGGGTAGCAAATAGTGTCTCCATTTCTTGAGTGTTTGCATAATAGCATAGAACTCTTGATCATACACAGAGTACATCCTCTTGGAATCATTTAATTTTTCACTGAAGTAGGCTATAGGTATTCCCTCTTAACTCAAAACCCCTCCTATTGTTGTCTCACTTGCATCACAATCAACTTGGAACACTTTGTTGAAATCCAGTAAGGCTAATATGGGTTGTTATGTTACTTTCTCCTTCAAGATGTTAAAACTCGCCTTTGTTGCAGAGCTATCCACTTGAATTCCCTTTTCTCCCCCTTCATTGTACCAATGATTGGTGCACAAATACTACTGAAATTTCTGGTAGACTTCCTATAGAAGCTTTCCAAACAATAAAAAATCCTAGCTTCAAACATGCTCCTAGGAGATGGCCATTCTAGAATTGCCTTAACCTTTTTTGGATCCATTCATAGGCCTTCCTTTGAGCTGAAAAAATATAAATACACCAACTCCTTCTTCATGAAGAAACATTTCTTAAGATTTACCATCAACTTTTCCTCTCTTAATCTTTGCAAAACAACCCTCACATGTTCTAAATTTTCATCCTTCTCCTTACTAAAAACCAAAATGTCATCAAGATAGACAATTACAAATTTACCCAAAAATGGTTTGAGCACCTTGTTCATCAACCTCATGAATGTGCTTGGGGAATTTGTGAGACCAAATGGCATAACCAACCATTCATATAATCCCTTCTTTGTCTTGAATTTAGTCTTCCATTCATCCCCTTTGATTCTTATCTGATGAGACCTGCTCTTCAAGTTAATCTTGGTGAAGTACCTTGCTCCACTTAAACAATCCATCAAGTCATTTGTTCATGGCAATAAAAATATATATTTGATTGTTATCTTGTTTATGGATCTTGAATCTATACACATTCCCCATTATCCATCCTTTGTTGGTGCCAAAACTATTGGTACTATACACGAGATCAAGCTTTCTCTTATCAAACCTTTGTGCAACAACCCTTGCACTTGTTTATTTATCTCCTTATTCTCTTTTGGGCTCATTTTGTATGCTTCTCTATTTGGTAAGCTTGCTCCTGGTATAAAATCCATGCAATGACTTATACTTCTAATTGTTGGGAGTCCATCTGGAAGTTCCTTCATCAAAATACCATCATATTCTTATAATATCTCCTTGATTTCCTCAAGTATTTCATGTTCTTCACTTGTTGTCCTAACTTCTATTGGCTTGGAAACTAAAGCATAACATAGTTCTTCCTCATTTAACTCCTTCAAAAATTGTTTCCCAATGATTATGCGTACCTTTGTATCACCGTCCACTTCATTTTGCTTCTCCTTTAATGGGTTCATGACATACTTTTTCTTGTCCAAGTTATGATTGTATAAATATTTTCTTCACCATCATGGATTGTTTTGTGGTCATATTACCATTTTCTTCCCAAAAGTATATGACAAGCATCCATTGGCATTACATCACATACAATTTCATTCTTGTAATCATCAATTTGGAAACTCACCAAACACTGTTCACTTAAAACTTGATGTCCTTTCTGCAATCAAGTGACTCAATATGGATTTGGGTGATTTTTCCTTTCTAGTTTCAACTTTTCCACCATCTTTTGTGACACTAAATTATTAGTACTTTCGTTGTCCACAATGATAGTGCAACATTTTCCTTGTGCCTTGCAAATGGTTTTGAACAAGCTTCTACTTTGTATTGGTTCTGATTTCTCCTTCTCTGGTTTCAAAGGCACTCTTCTCAACATTAGAACTTCTCCATCTTTTGGATCAACCTATTTTGTCTCATGCTCAACTTTTGTGGCATATGCTCTTCTAGTGTTGGTGTTTTCTAATTCTTGTATTTGAGGGCATTCAAAGGCCCTATGACCCATCTCCCCATAGCTAAAACAAACTCATGAAAATCCTCTTCCTCTTCCATACTCTCCTCTTCCTCTAGAAGTTTCACCTCTTCCTCTTGAATAATCCCCTCTTCCTCTTGCATTTTTCACAGGTGTTCATTGTGACCAGCTTGTTTCTTCTTCCTTTTTCTGCTGCCATCTTCCTACACTTGTTTTTCCTCTACCCCGTAAGTGTTTTCCCCTTCCTCTAAAGCTTCCTTGCTGCCTTCTTGCTAACTTTTCCTCTGCCTTCAATGCATACTAGTAAGCTTCTTCCACTATTCTAGTCAATACCATGCTAAGTTCATCTTGGATATTAATCCTTAGGCCATTCACATACCGAGCTACTTTCTCTTCATCATCTTCAACATGTCCAGCATGAATGCTCAATCTATATAACTCTTTTGTATACTACATGACATGAGATCTTGTTGTTTAAGGATTTGTAACCTTTTGATTATGCTAATGTGATAATCCACAGGTAAAAAATTTGTCTTCAATTTTGTGACCATATTTTCCCATGATTTTATTTTCTCCTTTCCTTTTCTTTTTTTGTTAATATGCACTTGATCCCACCATAGGAAGGCATGTCCTTTTAGTCACGTGCTAGGTTATTTTACCTTCCTCTTTTAGTCAATGTATTCTAGATCAAAATACTTATCCATTTTTGCAATCCAATCAATGAGTTCCTCTGGCTTCATACCCCTATTATAGCTTGATGGGTCCATTTTTGGCCTACTCCCAAGCTTTTCCAATGCTTATAAAAACCTCTCTTCATGTGGTTCTCCTCCTTATTCAGCTACAACCTCATGAGCTTCTTCCTCATCTTCACTGACATCTTCAACATGAACCCCTCTCCTTTGAGAAGTTTCTATGGCTTCTAATCTTGCTATAATCCCTCTTAGAATATCCATGAGTGTTGGATTTTATTCTCCTCATGGGGACCTTCCTCTACCCCCTCCTCTATGTTCCAAATTCTATATATTCCTTATAAACTTTTTCAAACCCTGCTCTGATACCAAATATTGCAGCCAACAACTAAGAGCCTTTTCAGGTTGTCAATTGTTGTAGCCCAAACCACTCTATTACACTACTCAAAAGAAAGAAAATGAAGCAAAAAGAAACTTTAGCAGAAAATAAACATGGTATTTTATTCACATTTGCAAAAATATTGAAAATTACAAGAATCTCCTATTACAAGTGCTTCCATTTACAAACAACACTACCCAATCAAATCGGGTATAAGTTTTTCTACTCCTACAAACAAAACAATGCAAAAATTCTCTAAAACTGCCAAAAAGAAACTACATGCAACACATAACAGCAAAAATTCATCTCTCTTTCTCTCATGAACGCCTAGGAAAGGTATGCCCTGGTTTTGCATCATAATCCTTCATCTTGTCTTTAAGTTTTCAACATCAAGCTTCTTCTATTCATCTCCAAGTAAATTGAATCCTCATTCAATCTGCAACAAAATCATCAAAAACCATTCCAAAGAGGGTGATCCCACAATAGTGGTTTACAATTTTTGGCCAAACTGGACATTGAAATTATTATTTTTAACTAAATCTTCACATTTGGGGACCTATAGCGGCTAAACCATGATGAATTTGAAGATGATGCGAACTAGAGTCTTGTCACATTTTGTCTGTAGATTCTAAAA
>VDFB02321715.1:0-83628 GCA_007258455.2 Sequoia sempervirens
TGACTATTATCCACATCTACAACTTAGCGAGAAGACCCACTTTAGAAGGGTAAATGATGCCTTTTTGATGTACATCACCAGGATATTGCAGGGAGGAACTCATCAGAGGCTCACTAAGGAGGCCAAGAGCTTGATAAGCAAGTATGGATCCTGGTTTATCTAGTATCCAAGATTCATGTATATAAGAGCTCAAGGATTTACCGGATGTCCTTACCGACTCTCGATTTACCCTACCAACAGAATGGTCTTGCTCGAAGTCCTTAGACAATTGGAAACATATTAGGGCTTCCAGAGAACAAAGCAGAAAGTAGCCATTTCCTTTCCATTTTTCATCAGAAATATGCTAGAGTCTTGCCCAACGACACAAGCAGCTGAGAGTGCCAAGTTGGAAATGCAATGGTATCCATTCACATCTTACCGGTCCAAGGTTGATTTTGATCCTCACAACCATATTGGGACAGTGAACGGAAAGAAGTACAGGCATAAGGTAGACCTGGAGGATTTTTGGGCAAATGTTGAGGATGAGTTTGATATCAAGAAAAGACTATGGTCTAGATTGTCAATAAGCTTGATCAGAACAACCAAGCTTTTTCATGTGCCTGACCAATTAGAGGATGATGGAGAATATGTTCAACCGCGCTATGATGAGAATTGGCCTCTTCCTCCTGTGAAATGGTCAGAACCAGAGCTCGCAGATCTAGCCACCTTGATGAGGCCAGTTGTTAAGTATTCACAGTGGTGGGTTGATCAGCAAGTCCAAGGACTAAGGCGAAGAAATTTGACTCTCACTTATAACTTGATGGGTGAAATAGAATCATATTCTTCGAAAGGAGTGTCCCAAAGTGTCGAACTGATTGAAAGCACTAATTCTAGAAAAAGAAAGCAGTTGATGACTCCGCAAGGTCGAACGAGAAGCAATTCATAAATGAGGAACCTATTCAAAAGAAGCAGAGATCAAAGTCATCCCAATTTGCCACATCCAGGAATGTGAACGAGGTATTAACCATTGAAGATGAGTCATTGGCTGAAATAAGGATTCCCTCTCCAATCCATGAGGAGAATATTGAATCAATCCAGCAGGATGATGATGAACCCCCATCTCCTATAGGCACGGAAATACTTGAGTCAGAAAATAAGATGGATATTCTAGATGAGGAATTTCAAGAGGGAATGATTTCAGCTCTAGAGGAGTTCGGGATATTCCATGTGAAGAAAGTAATTAGGAAGAGGAAGGCATTGAGCAGCCTACAATTCCTGATTGGTTGAAAGAAAGGTTGAAAATGAAAGCACCAGTGGAAGTTCAAGAGGAAGATGATATGGTCGATTTCTTGGCCAGATTAGAGAGGGTTGTTGTGAAGAAGCCAACAAAGAAGTTTTCCACAATCTAGAGAGATGAAGTCGGTTGTCGTTCAGTGCAAATTGTTGTGCCAACAGTGGACAAGGCAAAGGAAGATATTACTCCTCAGGAGTATGCAATCATTACTATTGACTTGGGACCAACTACAAAGGGCCAAGAGGTTGACGACTTAGACAATTCAGTTGCTTCCATGAAGGCAAGATTGGAAAAGGAGGTAGGAAAGAAAAGAGAATACAAGAAGGAAATTGAGCACCTGAAGGAATATATTCAGCACTTAACCAAACCTCTTAATCAAGGTGATTCAATGGCTCCTCCACTTTTGAATTCTTCGCAGGAAGCGATCAGAGATTTTGAAGAAGAAATGGTAACAGCCAAAGAAACCAAGGAGTGGATGGCAAGCAAAAGTGAAGAAGCAACCACATTTGTGGAAAGATTGATATTGGCCTATGGACAGACTTCTTTGCTTTCCAGAATTGCAGTCATGGCAGAAGCATGGGATAACCTTCAGGATGTTTAGGACAGAATTATCCCGTGCCTTAGAGTGTTGAAAAGAGTTCCACAGCAAGAGTTGATTGATGGAAAAGTAATTGTAGCAGGGGCTGCATATGATTTCAACACTTGGTACTGGGCATTGGTTGCACGAAGTGAGGTATTAGAAAAAGTGAAGGCCCGTTATCCAAAGCGGAGAGCCGGTCAAGAGAGATTGAGTGGGCCTTGTAGGCTACTTGAGGATGCTTATACTTGAGAGGGATACCATCAGCGAAAATGATATGCAGCTGGAAGGTTTATAGCTTAGAACTCAGGAGATTTTCTTCGCCATCACTGGACCAGTCCTAAAGTAGAATTTAACTAAGGCATTGCATTTCTTGTCCATCCGAGATGCCTTCCAAAGACAAGAATTGGAATGGGAGACTACTTTTGCCATGTGTGCAGATGACTTGGACGGATTGGAATTCAAGGTGAATATGCTGCCACATGTCACGATATAGGAGGTCAGCCCGATGGTGTCTAGATTCATTAAATATACTGCCACTCAAGAGGATAGGAAACGCCTCCTAGAAGATAGCTCCTCATGCCACTTGTCCTCCATGCACTCACTATGGATGTTATTTTGGGAAACCCTAATTACGGTTGTTGTGTCTCAATCTCAGTTGTTGATCTTAGATTGATCTCGGCCTTTCATTTGTTTTTCAAATCTCTATATAAACTCCTATTCTCTCATTGCATACGGTCAAAAGAGTTTTATGAAATTGTTGCTTGGAGCTACTTGGATAATAAAAGTTCATGTTGCAAGATTGCTTTGAATCCTTCTTGTTATCAAGTGGTTGCATGGTTGCATATCTCCTTCAACATAGAATAAATTTAGAAGAGAATTTGATTTGCATGCTTGTTAGATGAATGAAAGATTTGATAGTATAGATTGGTGAAACTCTTGCTCATACTTTCTTTGAATGAATGATTTTTGTTCAATGCGTAAAGTTAGCCTGAGCCTACATTGTAGATGCTTTAACTTCTACTTTGAATAAAATATTGTTCTATTGACGATATTATTCATTGTATGAAAATCTTAAGCACAACCCTAGAAGATTGCACTCACTTTGTGTAGTTGTCATTCATGTGGCAAAGCAAAGTGTTGTTATTGGTTTCAACTAGTCTTTACCGTCTCTTGAGTTCTTAGAAGTAGCATAAAACTTTTGAACCCTTATCCTTCTGTTATTTTTTTTTTTAATTCCAAAACTGAAAATCCAAAAAAAAAGAGCATTTACTATCAAATTCGTCTAAGTCCTAGCTTGTGAATGATTTCTCAGCGTAAGTCCCCCTTGTATTTCAGCATACATAACCAAGGAAACTATCCAACATAAAGTCGCTCGTTCGCACATATAAACCATGGAGTTTTTGTGTAGTCTTTCTTGCAATCTTGGCACACTTAGTGATTTTGTTCAAGAGAGGGTAGAGTGTCCTTGACATTTTATTCTAAATGTTCGGTGAATGATAAAACATACACCAACAATTCCCTACTCCTCTGCTTGTGTATAAATAAGGGCAGCCTTGCCCATTTTTCTTTAATGGTTATTGTGATAGCAAATTGCTAAGCCTACTTTTGCCTGCAAGTTGTTATTCAGTGTCAGTTCACTCAGTGTAAGAGCAAGCTTGTATGCCTACCTTTGCAGCAAGATATTGTTCAGTTCATATGTTACTTGTGTCAATGTATTCTGGTTGATTGCAAAACTGTAAGCCTATTATTGCTACAATCCTGCTATCCTAGAAGTGTAATCGTTATATGAAATTTAAGAAAGGAAATCTTATGCCTACTTTGCTGCTTTGATCTACTCTCTTAAGTTTTGTTTTATATATTCTACTTAGATAATCTTTACTTCAGCTTGCATTAAAAAGTACAATGAATTTTCAGGTGTGCGTTGAGAGAAAGTTTGTTTAAGTATCTATGTCAAAGATCATTCCTTGTTTACTTTTAACTCTCAAGCTCTGAGTTTACTTGAGTTGTCAAAAGCGTCATTAGAGTAGGCTTAGTTGTAGTTGGAATTCAAAAAGAGAAAATCTCAGCTATGGCGCTAGAGTTTTATAACCTTGTGCTCTTAGCTGAACAAAAAGAAAGGCAATTAGTTTTAGTTTACTTTCTTTAAGCAACATCAGCAAAGAGGGAGCTTCCCCTCCTAATTTGAAGAGCAGTTTATCTGTGCATAGCTGTGCGTTTTTAATTCGCATACCAAAGGTGTGAATTGAAACGCCAACACAGTAGAACACCAAATAAAATCAGACTTTATCATAACAGCAGTTTATTTTCTTCAGAATCTTCTTTTGTTTTTGTCATTCATTGGCAATATCAAAGTAAAGTTAATCATAGGGTCGTTTTGAAAGGATTTTCTTCAAGTGGTGTTATTTTCAGCAGTAGTGTTTTCAGATTTCATCTAATAAACAAGACACATTGGCCTATGTAGCAGTCTAAATCAGCACTTCTCAGTCATGGTTGCAGCGAGTTTTTGAACGGATATCAACACACTGAAGTTTTAAGAGCAAGTATTTGGTAACTGCCAAAGCATGTGGAGAAAGATTGCCATAACTTAATTGTGACAAACCTAACATTTGGCAATCATCTTTGCACCATTCAATTAGAGTTTGATGTGAGTTCCAAAAAACAAAGGATTTATCAAATTCAAACTAAGTTGCCAAATCGGGTATGGGTACATGGGTACGGTACAGCAAAAAAAATTGGGGGTTCGGTACATTTGGGTACATCCGTACAAAAAAAAAAAAAATCATAGATATATACATATTTATAGCCTAAAAATAAGAATAAAAAAAATAATCTTATTATTTCATATACAATTTAATAAATTAATATTATATATTGAGGAAAATTTCTTATTGTCATTCAACAAATATAAAATGTTGGCAACTCGTGACCAACTAGGGTTTGCGGCTAAGAAGGCTTGGGAGCCTTCGTGCCCTGCATTTTCTCCACTATGCAGGGTCTGGAGGCTTCCACTCCCTTTATGAATGGGGGGTACGACCCCCTCCCCCCCCCCGGAAAGTTCTAGCAGCGATGATGGTCCTGAAACAGCAGGTAAAGAAGGCTCCAGATCATTTAGGGACACGATGGCCAAGGGTTCTGCACCTTATGCGACAGGGGCGTGGTTTGAGGCGGTAGCATCTGGCGATGGTGGGGACTCCAATGAAAATGGCGAGGAAAGAGGTAAGGAACCCTCCACCCTGCCATTGAGGCTCCCTGTTTCACCGAATGTTGTAATGCAAGATGTGATAAAATTCAAAAGGGTTAAGTTGAAAAACATTGCTTTCTTCTTTGCTGATATGGACCCTAGTAACACGCTTTCAAGGAAATTCCTTGACAATTTCTTTGCAAATGTTTGGCAAAAATAATTAGGCATTTTTGTTTCGTTCTGCCGCATGATTCAAAAGGGGCTATTTTTGGTATTCTTGAAAAACCATGAAATGCAACAAAAAACTGTAAATTGGAAAGTTGGTAAGTGCGTGTTTAGGGCAATACCATGGGCACATGGGGCAAACCTTGATGAACTCATGGCGTTGTCCAGCCCTAGACGGCTCCTTGTTAAGAACATTCCCCACGAATTGTGGGTTGTTATCCCACAATTGTTGGTGTCGTTGGGCACCGTGATAAGGTTGGACAATCTGAGGGTTACCCTCCCGGACTTGAATGCTAGGGTGTTGATTGCCCTTACGCTTGGTCAGGATGTGTCGGAGTATTTAGACCTACAAATGTTTTATGGGGTGCATGAATGCCAAATTGAAATTTTGGGCAGTCTTGGTGCCTATTATTTGTGCAGGCGCAAAGGCCACATAAGAAGTAACTGTCGTCTAATAAACAAAAAGAAAGATAATGGAAACCCTAAACCAAAAGAACCGGATGGAGACTTAGTCATAGACAGCAATAAGTTCGGTGGGGAAGAAAGCCCCGGCAAACCCTAGGGTAAAAAACTCCAACGACATGGACTCCATCCCGACCGCAATAGAGCAAACCCCATCAAAGGTTGAAGTGGACATGGCACCCCCCACCTCATCTACTCCAACTCCGGTCGATATGAGCAACTCCTTCAACCCCTTGCAGGCGGTGGAAGAAGAGAATGAGGAGCGAGTTGCAAATAATTGTGAGCCCGTTAAATCTATCATTGGATGTGGCAATAAAAATCTCTCTAACAATAAAGAGGATGCACCTAAACTCAATGCCAGCAGTTAGTGATGAAAGAACTAAGGAAGAACATAGAAAAGAACAAAGATGCAGAGAAAAAAACTCCTGATCCTAAAATCCTCCAATACAAAAACTTCAAACTCATAGACCACAAGATGGCTCCAGAAGATAAAACAATGAATAGAGATTCAAACTCTGGTAAGGAGAAAAGCAACCTGAAACAAGGGAGCCCTCAGCTTGAGATCGAATGCCCCTGGGCACTATGGCTCATTTGCCTCCCAAGCAGATTGATGTGATATCCATGGAATCTAGTGCAGCAATGGCAAGAACTGGGATGCAAATGGGAGGTAGTACCCCGAGGGCACCCAATACTCAAACAGAGTACCGAGAAGAAGAGTCCCCCAAGGCAAATGTGGGGGGGGGAGAATCAGACCATGTCATTGACAGTATCAATAAAATGCAAGATTTCATCAATAACAGAATAAAGAAGAATGAGGCTACCCTAGACTGTTTAGGATTGAAAGGGGCGAGCCAGGTTGACAACACAGAACTAAACACTAGCAAAATCGGAAAGGGCATTGGATCAAGATAGGGAACCAACAGGGATTATGAAGTGCTTCGATGGTGAGAAACTTACCTCTAAAAATCTAGAGGACTCAAAGACTCTCCCCTCCCCCCCCCCCCCCCGAGCCCAAAAAGAAGGGGCAAAAAGAAAGGGTCTATCATCAAAATTAGGGGGAATAGCATTAACAAAAACAAGCATTATTCTCCCTACACGTAACACCAAAAAGCTAGAGTGTGAAGGAGCCTCTCCTAAATTCTTTGAATTGTTCAGGAAAGACAAAGAGGTCTTCACTAACCCTGCCACCAATGAACATTGACTGCACTTCTTGGAATATGAGGGGACTAGAATCCCTCGACAGCAAATACTTGGTGAGGATATTTCTCAATATAGAAAAAGACAAAGCTTTTGTACTTCTTCGGGAAGTGAAGGCCATAGGTTACACCCTGGAGACTAATCTGAGGTTCATATGGAACAGTGCATCCTCTCTAGTCACCAAGCATGAATAAGGGAAAGGGGGAACTGCCATACTAAAGGCCAAGAACTGGGATCAGTCCCTAGTGGACAATGACACTTCCCCCTGCAATAGAGCGGTGTGGGAAACTTTTGAGAGAAATGGAGCCAAATTTGGCATATGTTTGGTCTATGCCCCAATCGACTACAGAGAGCGCATTGAACTTTGGAAATGGCTTGCAACCCTTCCTGATGTCCTTTGGGTCATTAGAGGGGACTTTAATATGATAGAAAGCTTGGAGGACAAAAAAGGAGGCCTGGATATGGATTGGAAAGGAAATGAGAAGCACTTCTAGTGGAGGTTGAAAACCAAGCTGAATCTCCTTGACCCTTTGGAAGGGATGAAGCACCAAAGCAATCAAGTTTGGTACACCTGGTGTAACTCTCAGAAAGTGGGAAGGAAGGTGTACTACAGGCTGGACAAGTTCTATGCAGATAAAAACTGGTTCAGTTTCTCCCGTTGGGTGGTGGGATGGGTGTTACGGTGTACCCATACACCCTATCTAACCACCATCGAATCAAGGCTACCTTGATCCTAAACTCTACCAAAAGGAAGGAAAGTAAAATGAGGCATAACTTTATCCCCAACACTAGCCTACTCAAAGAAGAAAGTTGCAAAGATGCCATTTGCACCCTTAGGGGAATAAATAACTACCTTCTAAAAGGTGAAGGAGCAATTCAAAGGTGGGAAGCCAATGTCAAAGGCTAGACAATCCTTTTCCAAAACATTGGGAAACACTTGGCAATGGAAAGGAGGAAGGAAGAAAATAGTCTCCAAGAGGCATTGCTAGGGGCAGAAATAACGCTACAGAGCAACCCAGCCGATGAAAGAATCAATGAGGAAATGGTCTCTATTAAGAACACGCTTAGAAGACTCCAATCACACAAAATCCAAGCCCTGAAAGTAAGAGCCAAAATCAACTGGCTAGATAATGGGGACACGGGGACCAAATTCTTTTTTAGGCTGCTAAAAGAGAAAGGGGTTACACAAATTGACCAGATAAACCACAATGGCACCCTCCTCAATAAACAAGAATATATCTCTAAACAATTCCTCCTGTTCTTCAAAGATCTCTTCTCTTCTAAAGGTGATACTGAGGAGGGAAGAAATGCAAGAAGGCTCATCAAGGGAATGATTCGGCCCAAGATCTCCCATGAGGACTCCTCGCTCCTAGCCAAAGAAATCAGCAAGGAATAAATCAGGAAGGCTATTTACTCAATGAACAATGATAAATCACCCGGGGCTGATGGTTTACCAGTTGAATTCTACAAGGAATTCTCAAAAGGATATGTGAAGATCTACTCCAAGTTTATAGAGAAGCCTTCAACAAGGGGTCCTTGGGGAAGGAAATTAACAAAGGCATTATAAGGCTGCTCCCCAAGGATGGAGATAAAACTAGCTTAAAGAACTGGAGACCTATCACTCTCTTAAATGTCTCCTATAAAGTCCTGGCCAAAGTCTTAGCCCTAAGGCTAGTCAACATCTTACCAAAATTCATAAACAATACCCAAACAGGATTTATCAAGGGAAGGTACATTTTGGAGAACCTCATCACCAGTTGGGAGGCTATGGAATGGTCTAGATTGTCCAAGCAAAACTTTGCCGTGTTGCTGCTAGACTTTGAAAAAGCATACAACAAGGTTGAGTGGGCCTTCTTAAGAACAATCCTAGAGGCCTTTGGGTTCCCTCTGCAATTTTGTAATATGGCCAACACTCTATTGAAAGATGCTTCAGCCCAAGTGGATATTAATGGCACATGTTCAGAACCTTTCATGTTGGAGAGATCTATAAGGCAAGGTTGCCCTCTTGCACCTGCCTTGTTTGTTATTGCCTCTGATTCTCTGCACTTCTTGCTTAGAGACATGGTGTCAACTCCAAAGATAAGGGGGTTGCACTTACCAAACAATAATGAACTACTAAACATCCAGTTTGCAAATGACACAGCATTATTTGTTGATCTAGAAGAAGAAAATGTGGAAAATTTGTTGTGCAATCTCAATCTATTTTGCCAAGCCTCTGGTGCAAAAATTTCCAAAGCAAAATCTATAATGTTGGGATGGTCAAATAAGTCGCCTGATTGGTTACAAAAGTTTGATTTTTAGTGGGGGGGGCCTAAATAAACAGATAAGATACCTTGGCATCCCTTTTGCAGTTAGTCCATGTCTAAAAGACATGTAGCTCTGGATCAAGGAAAAGATTGACAAGAAGATGGACAGGTGGAATAAGCAATACCTATCCTTAGCAGGCAGATTTTAGGTTGTATTGACAATGAAGAACTCAGAAGGCAAATTCCGCAGGTTCTTGCAGGACATGACACGACTTGTCACTCATAATGAGGGCAAGTCTGGACATAGCTGGCAGGTGGGTCAATCCAATTTGGCCACTTTCATGACTGCATTGGAAAATTTTCAGAAGGACTTCAATGGGAAAGAAAAGGTCAATGAGGATCAGCACCAGGTTAGGGCTCCAAGATTGCATACAAATTGGAGTTTGAAAATTAAAGAAGTGTTATCCAGAGATGAAATGATGGTGGCAGAGATGCTAGCTAGGTGGGACAACCTTGACTCGGGCAGTGAGAGCAATAACAGATGAAGTGATGAAGCATGGGGTCTTCTCTTTACACTAGTTATGCAGATATTCCTAGTTTGTTGAGTATGCAGACGTTCTCCCCCTCTGTTCAGCTTCCACAGTCCTCAGTTCTATTCATTGCACATGGGAGCAGTTGCATTTGACAGGCACTTGTACATAATGGCACAGTTTTTTTCATAGCGCATGGGATTAGTTGCTTTTGACAGTCATTTTTGTACATAGTTGCAATGTACAGCAGATATAAATGTATGCCTGAAACTATCTATTGTAGTCACAAAATATATTTGTTAGGGGTAGTTCTGTATGCTGTTGGGTAGATCTAGTAGTCTAATGGGGGTCCATACTTCAGCTGTTGGAGATAGATAGAGTAGAAGCTGCTGACTTTGTATCTCTTTTGCCTAAACTATTTCTAATATAAAAAAATAACAATATATATTAGACGATTATATTTAGTATTATAATATTAATATAAGAATTTGAATATACAATACTATTAATGATGTCGGAGGACATAAATAACAATATATATTAGACAATTATATATTAGTATTATAATATTAATATATAACAATTTGAATTAACAATACTATTAATGATGACATAGTCACATATATAATAATTATACATCACATTGACATTTATTAATTATAAATTGTGGGCGGTAGGGTGGGCGATCCTCCATGGTGGTGGAGGGAAAGGGCTTGGTTGCCACGGTGGCGTTCGGCTGGGGGTTTGTGGTGCCAAGCTGGCAGACTTGCATGTTGGGTGGTGTTGGCTTGTCTTGTCAACAAACTGGGTGTACATTGTCGGACAGTGTTTTCACTGGTTCCAATGTTTGGAGATGATCGTTTTAAATGGAAAGGCGAGCTCTTGTTTTAATGATGACATCTAGCACATCGAGTGGGAGTATGATTTGTGGTGGGTGGCGGGGCTGTGGAAATCCAGGTTTGTTTAAGGCAAGCTCAACTCATTTTTGGTATTAAGTTTTCTTAGAAAGTGTGTGGTGGTTGTGGGTTTTCTCTGTTTCTCCTGTCGAGTGTCTATGGTGAGGGGCAGAGTATGGTGAAGACCTCCAAATTTATCATTGAGGTTTCGGTGGCGGGCCTTGCTCGGTTTGGGGTTGACACCCTAATCTCTCTGCAGTCGTCAACACGGCAGGCTTCTTTTAGGGAGGTGACAGACCAGCGTTTGAAACTGATTTTGGTGAATTATGATCCATTGGTGCTTGCGGCCGTGAAGATGGTGTTGGGTTTCGGACATTTGGAGTGCAAGGAGTATGGGAGAGACAATTTGCACGTCTCTTCCCGTTTCCTTGCCTCTCCTGGACAATTTGGAGCCAAAGGCGGAAGCAAAAAGGTTGTTGGTTAAATTGTTCAGGGTGGATTTGGTTGAAAATGTTGATGAGGTTCTCAGAGTGGTGATAGAAGGTAGGGGATGTCTGAGGCCTTGCGACATGGAAAGGGTGACCTCGGAGGAGACGGTGAAAATTTATCCCTTCCTTTTGGATTTGCAGGGACCAAGTCTGATGCGGCATCGGTTGATTGCGGCGGTCGTGATTATCTTTCTCAAGAAATTCTTTGGACTAATGGCAGTGGACAGTGTGGAGTGGAAGGCGGAATTTGAAGATTTCGCTAAACTGAATAAATTTTTGTAAGGTGGTGAAGTTTTTTTTTGGTTTGTCGTTGCTTGCTCTAGCTTGTCTGGTTTTTGGTGGCTATGGCTGCATAAACGCCATTAAAGAGGCTTGGTTCGGTTTGGTTTTGGTTGCCAAGGATGCGTAGACACCTGTAATGTGGTTTGGCTTTGTTAATTATCTGGTTCCTTGTTGGTGGTTAGTTATTTAGTATGTTTTCGATAGTTGCTTTGAGGGTTGGTTTATAGTGGCTTTTCATTTTGCCCTCTTACCTGCACGGCAGACGATTGAACTTCAGTTTCTAATATCAATAAAATACTTGCTTATGTATCAAAATAAATAAATAAAACAAAAAATTATAAATTATAAATTAAATTATGAAATAATAAATATTAAACTATTAAACTTTTAATCTATTACAATGTATATTTAATATTTAATATTTATTAAACATTAAATTAAATTATGTATTGTATTAATTATATTAATAAATTAAAATAAAATATTACAATTAACAATATTAAACCTAAAACTATTAAAAATAGACCTCAATCACTTTAAACTATAATATTATAGTATTAAACTATTTAATATTTATTCTTACGAAAAAGCTCGAAACACCAATCTTGTCGTACGATATAGACCTTAGTCACTTTCTTCCTCAGAACATCAAGCTTGGCTTCTCCGCTTCCACCGGGCAAAATTTAACCAAGAGTCACAATGTCTACTTGTGGAACTTTTCTTCAAAATATTCGTCGAAAAACAACACTCCTCCAGAAAGTTCTTCCTCTACCCCCTGCAAAAGGCCAACAAATAAGAGAAGCGAAGTATTTTTGTTGTTCGTTATAGCCTACATGTTTGTGCTAACAATCAGTGGTTTTACATTGCACCTTAGCACAAGAAATTTAAGCAAGCATGGTATAAAGGAAAGCAGAGAGCTGGACGTGAAGAGCACAAAGATTTACTAAGGGGGGGGGCGGAGAGAGGGGGGGGCAAATCAGTAAATCAAAACGCACTTTTACTTTTTCAACATTTATCAACTTTTAAACTTTAACACAACATCAACTTCTTAATATGGAACAATGCTATCAAGTTGACTTCAATTGATGTGAAAATGTTTAAATGATTTTACAACAATAAGTAGGCACCAACCTACTAGAATTATTAATGAGATTGTTTAGTAGGCTCCAACCTACAAGGAGCACCAGCCCCTTAAACTTATTTAGTAGGCACCAACCTACAAGGAGCACCAACCCCTAATGTGCAAGGCACCAACCCTAACTTGATGGATATAAGATGACTGCCTTCAATCAGATCTGCACTATCCCTATCCTCCAATCTGCTTTGTGATGAATGATATCACCCTAAGCCCACACAAGAAGATAGGACTTCTGACTTGAACTGCTCACACACTACAACGACACAGCAGCTTTGATTTGGATATCTCATATGTATGTTGTTCAATAGTTGTACACCTCTTATGAGAAATCACGTCTGTTCTTGTACCTTTTGAAGGGCTGCCTCTTCATAAACTAAACCGAATTACTTGATTTTATTTTCTCTTTATTACTTCATCAATGTTAATTGAATGTGTGTAAATATAACATATATCTCTAATCAAATAGATTACACCAATTCAGCCTTCAATGGAAAAAATACATCACTTCTGAAAATGCTTCAAACCCTTTAGTGAGATGTGTCTTTTGGATGCAACACATCTTTGATGGAAACAGACCGACACAGCTTCTCATTATCAATTTTTAACTCTCCAAGCAAAAGGCATTTTTAGTTAAGAAAGGAAATCACGTGTCCTTTCAAACAGAAGTTCTTCTTCATGTCATGCCATATCTCTTCACTAACGCAGTTTAGAGAGATTAGTTTGTGTACAAACTGCTTTGTTCTTTTATTAAATCGTATCTTTATTACTTAGTCTTTTGTTTATCAAGCCGTCTTAAAAACTGAGTTATCAAGAAGTCGACTTTAAGAAATAAGTGAATCTGATAGAATTGGGTTCAAGAAAGATTTCTGGAAGAGCATAAATCTGATACAGAACCATTTAATCTGATTGATCATCGAACTGAGTCTGAATCCTTGAAACTGAAGATGTCCAAAGTGGTCTTAAATCGTATCTTTTCAGTTCGTTCTTTTCATGTCTTAATATATCGAATATATCAAGAGATCTTTCAAATCTGAGCTTGAATCTGAATCTGATGATCAAATAACTAATCAAAGTTCTTCATATCTTCATGTTAATCTGATCATCCACATATTATGTTCTTCATATCTTGCTTTGGCATATCTGCACGATTTGTGGCATTTTGACATCAATGACAATACTTCTAACAGGACGAACACTTTGCTCAAGGTCTACGAAAGTTCTACGCTGAGCTCTGCATTGCAACAAAAAAGTTCAGTGACAATGAAAAATATATGTTGGCATTTCTCAAATGGTTCCTCTCTCTCCATTAACAATCTCACCATGGATTCAAATCCTGCTTCTGCTTCTGCTCGAATCGCATGGGAATCTGTTTGGAATCATTGGAAACTGATCAAAACGTTTCCGCCTCCAAAAGTACGAACCCTAACCGATTTCACAGAGATTCCAAGCAGTACCCGATTTCAAGACATACCGTACCCAAAATCGACAGATACAATAGACAATTCGGTAACTTAGAATTCAAAGTATCAATTTTCAGAATCTCAAAGTTTCAAACATCTTCAAAGAGTTTGCCGTGAACAGAGAAAAGGCTTCATCAAAATCAACACCAGAGCTGCTTGTCAATAATCTATTTTTAGCCCACACAAAACTAAGCTTTTAGCAGTCACCATTTTCTAAGGGAATAACATATTTAAGATTTGTTATTTTTAGAGAGATCTATCTATAGCCCATGCAATTTTTAGTTGCCTTTAATTTTAGCCCAATGAGCTTTTCTAGAAGTTAGTTGTTTTTAGATCATCTATTTTTGGATCTCTGGTCAGACAAGAGATGTGAGCTCTAGGGTTAATTTATAGTCATCTTTAACTAGAGTCTAACTAAGATTGCCCAATTTAGATTTAATATTAGTGGATAGAATTTTGAAATAAAGTTGTCAATGCATGCAAGCAGTATTTTCTTATAGAAGTCACCATTAGCGCAATAGCTTTGTAAACCTTATAAAAGTCATTTTGCACTTAGTTTCCTAATAGTAAAGCTGAAATTGTTGTTCACTCAATACTGTTAATCTAGAATTCATTATTCATTCAATAAAATTTAGTAATGTCTATCTTGCTTCTAAATTGTTATTGAGGTATTATGTATTATTTGTTGTGTGCTGGGGTAGATTAAATTGCTTTTAGCAAGTTTACATACTTTGTATTGCAGGTTTACTTGAAGTTGGAAGATTGCGGCCTTTTATGACTCATTGATTCAATCTACCAAAGCATATGTGTCCTTGTGTTTAAGCTTCTTCAATCCTTGTGTACTTGCACTGCTCAATCTCTGATTTTAGTTGAACAATGTACGTGTGTAGTAATCATAAAATTTTCTTTCAATCAAAAAGCAAAAAAATATTTTTCCTTGAGTTAAATGTGTCAACTTTTTCCCTAGGTGAATTTAACAAGACATACCTTTAATTTTATTCAGCATGAACATAAACCACCCCAAAGATTGTAAACAACAAGTACATGTATACCTTTAATTTCAACATGAACGTGAACCACCCCAAAGATTTTAAATAACAAGTACACAGTATTCAAATTAAGTTAGTTTTTCTTTACATAGAGTTTCCCTTTCTAGTTCTATCACACATTTGTTCCACACTGAAAGATGCAAATAAAAAAACTAACAATAGTTGACTCCAATAAAAACATTCAACTGCAAAACTTTATTTAGGCCCTTTAATAACACTGGTCATCCAATAAAAACATGAAATCCAAAACATATCATCTACCCTTCATATCTAGTTACACAACCAAACGCTCATAACAATAAATGTACAAAAAATCAAAAAGGCAGGTCGAATCATTAAACACAAAGCGGAATACGTAAAAAGAAAGGAGTCGACCTTCGTGGACTGTAAGATATGTGAACAAGAATTCTCTCATCTACTTCCCCATCAGCATAGACCGGTGCTGCTCCTGCAATTGCCTGGACTGCCTGTTATCAAAGTCATTAAAACTTGTCTTGGGTTCTAGATTTTTTGATCTAAAGAGATGGGCAGACATTTTGCATGCCTCTATCTGAAAACTTCTTCACCATACAAAAAATTAACAAAAAAAATCCTGCCAGTAATGTAATGAAAACATTCCTTAGACTTGTATCACCTAAAACAAGTTCCATTAAAAGAACAAAGGCAGATAAAAGTAATGGTGATATTATTTGCTTATAAAAAATTATCTGAAAAGGATCTGATATGGTACTTCTGATAATCTAGTATAGAAGATCATGTTCATGTCAAAAGTCAAAAGGTAAGACATTTTCCAATAGAGTTGAAAATTTATTTCACTGCCACCAAGACTTGAGGTTAAGAGTGAGTAAACATTGACGGGGTTGCATATGTCAGTTTCATGAGTGAAAACAGCTATGGTTGGTAAATGTCAATATTGACTCCCCATATCAGCTATCAGTGAAAGCTGCTGGGTTAAGAATTTGTTCATATTTAGAGGGATAAAGGTTTATCCCAAATTATTATATCATGTGACCAATTATCAAGAGTGAAGATTATTCGGGCACAAACTCCAAATTATAGTTTTTACATTGTGTGCAAGTACTGTGCATGTAATATGTGAATAATGATGATGTAACAGTTTATTTGACAGAACTGACAAAATCTAATGTGGTACTCAAAGAAAATAAACCCCACTCTCAAACCAATTGCTCACTACCAAGTTGGCTATCCACGCTACATATTTCTTAGGAAATGTGGATGTCATCATATTTTGCAAGTGACAAGATAAGTACCTATTAACATTTTATTTTACTACCCTGTCTAATGTAAGACCATATGGGAATACCAATATCTGTATAGAGAGTTAAGTATTTCTATATCCTCTTGATTTGGATAACTGAATAGGGCCTTCCTCTTGTTCATAGGGTTAGGCACAAGGCATGTGTGCATTACTAGTTCTTTCTCTACAAGTTTTTTCTCTATTCTGCACATTCTTTAAGGATTGTGGGTGCCATCAAATTCTGCAAGTGACAAGATCAAGATGTGACATCCCTACCCCCTCAAAAACATAGAGCCTAGGGAGCATTTTACTTTAGTGCCCTATCTACTAAGAAATCCAATGGGAATACCATTATCTGTATAGAGAGTCAATCAACTCTACCCCCACTTAATTCAAATATCATGATGAGAGATGCTTGGCCCTTTTCTTCAAAAGGTTGTTATTCTTAGACAATGATGATTACAAGGGATCCCTGGACCTGTAACTCTGATTACCTCCTTTCATCTAACCTCAAGCACTAGAAACGCAATCACCTACTGGATACATCTAACTCACACTCAACTTGGGACAAACTAATGAGATTGCATTCCTCTTTCTTGACTCATACTAGTTCATCTTGTTGTACCCAATCAAAAACTCAATGTTGGTACTACTTGATACTTGTTTGTCATCAATTGTGTATTGAATTTAAATTCATAGCCATTTCTAGTTGAGAAGTCAATGTGGCATGTCATATTGTATCAAGTTTCTAAGCAAAAACCTCATCTTCTCATCCATTCAAACAGTCATTTTCGATATTGTACTCTGTTGGTCTATTTCGTTTTGTCATCTTTTTTTGTGTCTTAATGCCAGTAAAATGGAAGAAGCTTTTAGAAACTTTCATTAAGACAGAAAATAGAGATTAGTCTAGAATAAAGAGACGTGTCAATAGCTACGCAAAAGGAGCTCCAATCAGGGAATATAGACTGAGTCTAAAATCTCCAAGTTATTATTTTGAGCTTCACACACACAAGTACTTCAAAGTATGAAAAATGAAGCAATTCAAAAGATCTCTCTCTCACACACACACACACCCCCAGCAAAGGAATTCATTTTCTAGATTAAAAGCACAGCCAGTATATAAACACGTCATGAAAGGAGGCTGCCAATGATTTTTATCTGCTACCAATTTGTGATCAATAATACATGCCTGGATTTGGGCACAAAAAGAATTGTTTTCAGTTAAAACATGGCCAAATATAGCCACAGGCAGGACAGACTATGGTATAAGAAGAAAAACACCAGTCAAATTTTGTAAGATAGTTGCATGACACAGTTTGGGCATTTCAAAAAAAATAGTATTTTGTTTGATAAAATTGCAGCACAAAGCCACACATGGGAGAGATAGCAAATAATTGTTGTCATGTATTGACACATGCTCGCTGTACAGACATGTACCCAATCAATAGAAAATGGAAAATCAAAGTATTAATCCATGTTCATAGGCCACCATCTGGCTGAGAGGCGTGCGCCTCACAATTGGAATATTTGAAATCACAAAGATAAATATATACGTAGACACATTGTAGAAGGAAAATGTGCCTCGTAGAAGTTAATTTCAGAAATCAAAGACCAAATGTCCTATTGCAGGCAGCCTAAACTATAAAGCAATTGAAGGGAAAGTTTATTAATAGTTTTAAAGGCAGCCAATTCATGCAAATTCAAGAAAAAATTATTCATAGTTTCGAAACAAATCAAACTTCATTAATAGACCTCTGAGTGTCAATTATATGAAAGAATTAATGTCCTAATAAACCCTTTCATCAGTCATATCAGAAATAAACAGCAGTTACAGCAGCAGAGATTTATATTTATTATTCATCCACATACAGCAGCAATCAATATTTGTCAGCATCTAAGTTCAATGGGCACTGAATTTCTGCGAATTTTGAGTTGCCTACAACAGGGGCTTTAAAACAGATGCTTTCAATCATTTCAGTGACATAGTGCAATCTTTATTTGTCAAGACATAAAGCAGACGCCTGATTTCAATAAATCTTTCCCATTTTCTAAGTGCATATCAGTCCTTGAACAGCAAATATGTTGATTTTGCAAGGGTGTTTCTTAAGCTATTTTAGTCAAAGCCTGCTATTTATAGCTTTATGCTATTTTCAACATCCTCTATTTATAGCCTAGAGTCTGCTATTTTTAAATTGCTTTTCTCATCATGTGATTTAACTTTTAAGGGATAATTGTAATAATAAAAAACACCGATAGTCATAGAAGTAATTTGTTCATCTGAACAAGCATGTACATGCATGGAAGTATTGGTTACACCCATATCAAGAATCAGGATTTTCCCCTATAGCCAACAAATCAATGTTAGCCAAATTTAGAGGGGTTTTCCTAGCCCGAGGCCTGAATATGGACACGTATCTTTCATTCCCCTGCCCATTGCCTTGGCCCGAGCTTTCTTCCTCAGAAGCATTGTATTTTAGAGGAGGCTGAGCAAGCTCCCTTCCTTCTTTAGGTCTCTTCCAGTCTCTGTTTTGATCTGTAATGTCCCATTTTATTCCTAAATATCTGCAGCCTATGTTTCAAAAGAAATCACACGACAGTATTGTGGAGGGTGTTAGCTGTTAAGAGAGAATCGAGTCATTCTTTCAAGACTCTTCAAATCCTTTGCCTCAGCCGCCACCTTTCGAGAGGTTTGGAATAAGTTTAATAAGGTGCCCAAAAGAAGATAATTAATATTACACCAAACTGGAATTAAATAAATATTAAGTTATTAAGAATGGTCAACCAGCATATGAAGGGTTGTGTCCCTTAAGGTATATAAGGAAGGTAGATCTAGAAGGAAAGGATCAATTGTGAAGAATTATTATGACTGATTACAAGTAAATATTACAACCCACATCATATGCAATTAATCTAATAATAAAGTGGCGCTAGGAATAGACAGCAGCACTAGCAAATTAACTTATTTAAAATTAAATTATTATTCTCCTAATGCAGCAATGAAGGGTTGTAACTATTGCAAAATCAATAAAGGTGAAGAGGTGTGACTCCCTCAAACTTGAGATATAAAACGGAGAATATTTCATTTGAGAAGGACATCCATAACATCATTCAATCAATCAATTAAGAACAAATATAATGTGACTCCTAATGTGAAAGATTGTGACTCCTAATATGAAAGGTTGTGACTCCTTCAAATCTGGAAGTTTGTGACTCCCTCAAAAATAAGATATAAAAGGGAAATCATTTCCTTGTGGAGAAATCATCAATAGGGAATAAATCTATCAATCAATTTGGAAATAATTTTGTTGTACCCAAAATAAAAATTTTGCTTCAATAAGGCATTTTGGTAAAAATGGTCTAAATCTTGTAAAATTGTTGTCAGAAGTCAATTTTAGGTCAAACGAAGCATGGGCTTTTTGTGAGTTTATTGTCAAGAGGATTCTGGAAAATTTGGAAAATTTTGAAAATTAGGGTTTTAGGCCCCTAATTTTAGGAAAACCCTAAAAAATAGGATCTTTCTAGAATTGACTCAAAATGGTTCTGATAGATTAATTTCACTTCACGATCACACTGGTCAAGTCAGAATCATCAAAAATTCAAGTTTGCTCTAGTGGGTCTATTTCACTTTTTCTGGAGAAAAGATAGGACCTCTGAGGTCAACAATGGCAGATGGCTAGTACCAAGTATCAAGATCTAAGCTTCAGACACTGCACAAATGATTCTATGGCAAAAGATGCTTCACAACGGAGGGGAATTTAAAAAATTGAAATTTGCCAAAAATATTCTAAGTCTAAAAGATGCACGCCTTGCTACAAAGGAGATGCCTTGACAGTCAACGCCTTGGTCAACTTTTCAAATGCTCATTCACGCAGAATGGTGAGAGCAATCACAACAATGAACGCGGTCACGTCATCAACAGAAGCGATCAACCCAATCAAGCAAGACAATAAACGCAAAGCGCGAGGAGGTCAAAATCATCAAGAAACAACTAACTTTGGAGCCCAAACGCCCCTGGTGGCCAAGGGCGCCCATGAATTCAAGAGGCCAACTATAGTTGTTAAGAATTGTAAAACCGGTCATCCTCTTCAGAATTCTACTAGCTTTCTAACGAATTGTCAAGCAAGTTCACCAAATTCATCAAACACTGGCAAACAAAGGCAGAGGCGGAAGATGTTTAAGGCAAGAGTCATCCAAAATGGCAATCTATCAAGGGAACTTCAGCCCTATAGGCCAAGGGCGCCCATGAAAGAAAGCTCTCAAATGTCAGTTTTTGGATTGATTATCTCCAGATGATCTTCTCGGATTCAACCCAACTTCGCAACGAATCTGTTCGCCAACTCAAAGAACATATCAAACAGCAATAGCGGTTGATCAAACGAGCACATGAAATGGAGGATAAATTGATGAACATCAAAGCAACTGCACACCTACAAGCCAAGGGCACCCAACATTTTGAGCAACCAATTGTGATTTTTAGCAGATGTCTTCTCCAAGGCATCTTCTCTGAATCCTTCCAGCTTTGTGATGAATCCAACTGCCAGCTCATGGACCTATCAAACACTCACAAATGAAGGTCAAGCACAAAAATGTTGAAAGTCAAGGCAAGTTGAAAACATGAAAATTTGGCTAAGTATGGAAGAAAATGCACCCTTCTGGCAAAAGGCACCCAACTTTTTGGAGCATTAGATGCTACTTTCAGACTTCGTGACTCCCAAGAAGACCTTTATAGAGTTGATCAATCTTCGTGATGAAATTGTCAACAGATACATTGGAGCAATCAAACTCTCAACAACGAAGACCAAACTGGAGCATTTCGTCAAGGATTACAAAGTGCAAATTGTGTCTCAGAAGCACAAAGGCGCCCCTACAGGCCAAGGGCACCCAAGAATTTGAACCTCTTGAACCAGCTTTCAGAGCTTGCACAACTAGTCATCCTTTCTGGGATTCTTCCAGCTTCGCGATGGATTCAACATCCAGTCCACGGGGGTCATCAATCACTGGCAATTGCAGATCAAAGCACAGGAGGTCAAAATTCAAGAAATTCAAAATCATCTGAAAAATGGCTAACACTGGCAAACAGAGGCACCCTATCTCAAAAAGGCGCCTAGAAATTTGAGCCATCAGAACTCATTTTCATGGTTGATAGCTTCCAAGACAGAGTTGATCCAACTCCACAGTGCATCTATCAGCCAAGCTTCAGGTTTGATCAAGCAACCAGAATCAAGGATCAAACAGAGGCTGTCTATCAAGCAGAAGTTGAAAATCTTCAAAAATATCCTAACATTGGCAAGGTGGTGTCCAAAGTCAACTCCCAGTTGCAGATTTTGAAGACTTTCTCATGTCTAGGCATCCCAAAATTGGTGGAGATTGTTCCAATCACACAAAATAACTCTTCAATCAAGGTTTTGGCGCCCAAATTGATTGCTTTCACCTCCAAAGGATATTTATCAAGCATCTAGGTGTCATAATTCATTATTCTTTGCGGGTTGAAGAGCTAAAACACAGATATTTTCTCTCCAACGCCATTTGAAGGATCTAATGGAAGCCATTTTCAATGTTCTTCATATTACCAGGTTCAGGTTGCACAGAAGGACGTTTTTCACAAGATTTCATCTCCAGGCGTCATTTTCCAAGGCAACAATTTATAACTTCTAGCTTCTCCCCACAAATTTCTTCTATTCCAATCTTACGTTTTCTTGCATGTCCAAGTAAACAACATTTTCTCACAAATCTTGCCTTCTAGGTTCGTTGAGCATAGCATTGGCCACAAAACCCATGTGCCAAAAATTTTCGGAAAAGTTGCCTCGATGCTTCTAGTTTTTAGGGTTTCTGCAAAAAGTCACCTTTTTTAGAAACTAACGAATTGGGTTTGATCAGCTCATAGGCGCCTACAAAACCCATATGCCAGAATTTTCCGAGAAAAATAGCTTCTACAGCTTCTACTTCTGAAGGGTTGTTGCATGTCTAAGAAAAAGTCATTTTTTCGAAAAACTAACGTTGTGGGTTCGTTCAAAAAGATATTCTCAACAAAACCCACGTCTCAAAAATTTTCATAAAAATTGCCCCTCAAGGAAGCTATTTTTAGCCACCATGAAAAGTTGTTCAAGTATAGGCGTGTGCCTAGTCAATCTTCCATATTTTCATAATGCAATTCTCGCAAATTGAATTCAAGACCAAATCGATCTTGCTTCATGATTTCCTGAAGACGATTGACACTGATTTGCATCAAGCACACCCAAAAGTTGATTTGGACAAGCTAGATGGCGTAGATCACACCACAATGCAAAATATTGAGCAATTAGGGTTGCTTGAGGCAGCATCATTTCCCATCACAGCGTAGAGCATCAAATTTGTAATTGCTTGTGTAAAGCATTACACCCCCACCTTGCGGTAAACCCAGTCAATTAATGGGCAGACCATTTGCAATCTCAAGCCAAAAGATATTGAGAGATGCTTCACTATTCCACCTTGTGCGAACAACTTGATCATATCGATGGAGTAATGTGAAAGGGCATTCAACACGTCAAAGGACAAATGTCAGAAAAGTGGCTTAAAGAGAAAAGAAACAACTTGCCCAAGAACGTGGGACGTGGAGAATTCAAAGACGAGTACACAATCATGATCACACTACTCAACTGTGTCACCGATCAAGCAAAGGCAAACAAGTTCCAGCTATGGATGTATTACATCATGTCTCAACTTGTCAACAGCAAAGAACACTATGACTGGCCTGCCTTGATCAGTGACATTCTCCACAACCAGATGATCGGTTTCTTCAAGGCCCATGAATTCCACATGTGTTCGTACCTCGTATATCTAATAGCCTTTCAAGGCCAGTTTAGAGGGTTGAATACTATAGGAACCCTGGGTGTGCAGAAGGTTCATCAACATTTCTCGCAGCTTGAATTCTCACAATCAAAAAGACACTTCAAGCTCGTGAATGACCAGTTCTTGATGCACACAATGAGGGACCTTGATCACAAGCTACATGTACGTATTTCACTAGAAGCCAAATTAGCAATGGTAGATTGGGCTGACTAGTTCATCCAGTTCCCCACTTTTACCTACATTCGCATATATGGATACTCAAGTCATCCAACCATGTTACCCCGTTATCCATCAGATAAGGTGGTATTCATGGAATTTCTACGGCAGTTGCACAAAGTCCACACCTTTTTGCGCAACAAACGTAAGACAACTGCCAACTTTCCTTTTTAGATGGGTATCTATAGGTGCAAATCAGCAGCTGACGCCAAGGTTATGAGCAATGAGACAACAAAACTTAATCTTAAGTTTCTCATTGAAAGACGCTCATATGACCCTTGGGGTCACTTTTCAGCTCGCCTTGGCCACCATTCTTCACGCAAACCTTCCATGGAGGATTATTGGTTTAGTTGTGAAGACGAGTTCGAAGTGTGAAGGTGCAACTACAACAGGTTCACCTTTCCACTGATCGTTGAGTTCTTGTCAGAGGATGTGGAAGGATTATCGGATGATGATGGGGACGTCATACTTCCCACATTTTTCAAAGATCAAATTGACTCACAGCCACTTCGATCCGTTGATTGGTACGCCAAGGAAAGCATATCCATTGAAGAAAGGACAAATAGAGTTGTGAGAAACAGCAGGCTTTTCCTAGACAGCAAGAGGATGCGAAAGGTAATCATTCCAAACACGGAGCCGCCACTGGTTACCACCACACTACCTTCCACTTCAAAGTGGAAACCTAGACAGAAAGTAAGGAGTAACCCTCCTGAAGGAAGCAGAATGTCAGGGCATTCGAGAGGAAAGGTGCAAGTTGCTGATTTAAATCAGCAAGAACAACATGTGGAGACAACCACGGACAACATGTGGAGCAAGTTGCATTGTTGTGAGCTGGAGCAATTTCGCCCAGCTAGGGTTAGAATAGGAGGTCAATTTCATTGCACAAATTGGAGTTTCTTCATATTAGGGAACTCTTTCGTGTTGCTGGGCATGTTTAAAGCTCATTTCACTGTGTAATTGCATCATTGGTTAAATCTGAATTGTAGTAGCAAACTAGATTTTTAAATATTAGAATTTTAGCTCATATTAGTGAATGTTTGATAGTCTATGTGAAAAGCACACTGGAAATACTAGGGGGGGGAGGAGGGGGAGCGTGAATCAGTATTTCATTACTTTTCAATAGACAAATGCAGAATAAAACCAAATTAAACACAGAGAATAACCAGCAAGACAAGAACACAAAATTTCTCGTGGAAAACCCTTCCAGGTAAAAAACCACGGCATAAAAAGACTTTATTAATCTTAAACAAATGGGCACCAACCTAGATTACAGAAGAACTGACAACTAAAAGAGAGCACCAACTCTCAGAAGAACTCTTCCTCCAAAGATGAAGGACCCACTTCACCTTACTGAGGCACCAACCTCAATCTTCCTTTGAACATCTGAATTGACAAATCTTGAACTGAAAAAACTTAAATCCTTTAAGTCTCTGTTAATTTGAAGAAGAGAAACACGACCTCTATATTTTTGTATTAAGAACTCACTTTGTTGTGCATTTCATTGATCGAATGACTCAACAAGAAGGTCCCTGTCAATGCTCTTAACATACACTCTTTTCAGCTCCAAACTTCACACTTTTATCACTATACCACAGAGTGTTTGCAATCAACAACAAAAACAATAACTCTCAGTTCAACTCGATCCTGTTTTTTTTGTATATGATGTTACAAACAGCCATTTCCTTCAGTCGTATTTTTCCCGCTTCAAACCTTGCTTAATTCACAACTCTACACCAGACATTCACGTCTTTGAAATTCATTATGAAAGCTGCCTTAGCCAAAAATAAGGAGCTGCTACACAGAAGCACGATTTTTTTTTATATTTGTAGTCATCGGTCCAACACACTTCGTTAAAGAAAATGATGGCGGAAAACTTTTTCAAAAATAAAAACCATGATCCACACCCTTTAATCCTCACGCGATCTTCAAGAAAAATTCATTTGCAAAAGACTGTTCATAGCAAAGAAGAATAGTATTCACAATAAAACGTCCACCTTAAAGATTAATTCATAAGTTTTTTTTTTAAAGATTGCCCCTGAAGACGTATATATGTCCTGACACCATTCTGAGGATATTTTAATTCTTAAAAACATGTTCTTAAAAAACGTTCAATTCATCCTCTTTTTTTATTATTAGAGGACGCAATAAAAGCCCAAAACTCATAATACAAAGAATATTTTTCACAACTCCAACAAAGAGTGAAAAACTATTCAAAAAGACACGTCTTCATCTCATACGATGCCACATAACAAAATGCCAAGAAGATAGCTGACCTAGTAAAGAGACGGCACACCCAAATTAAAGTCTGAAGCCGTTGCATAAAGAAACCGTCCAGGAAACATTTAAAAAAGTCAACACAACATCACCAAGACTATAAATAGTTTGCACACTTAACCATTGTTGAAACCGTCTCACAAAAAGAATGAATAATAGATAGATGATTTTACCAAGTATACCTTTTGCAGCTAATGAATGAGTCAATATTATATCTAGCTGCCTCCACTACATAGTCACCGATTCAATAAAATGCCCATTTGACCATTCAAAGATGATGTGGCACGATTGATGATTTGGCACATATGCTGACATGAGCCAAGTAGGCAAACAAGAAGCTTATGCAAACACACTCTCTGCTCAAACAGACACCCAGGCAGCTCCAGCAAGCATACAAGCAGCTCGACCAAACACACAAGTAGCTGAAGCAGGCAAGTAAAGAGCTCAAGCAACTCAACCAAGCAAGTAGACACCTCAACCAAAAAGGCAACTAGCTCAATTAAACAATAATGAATAATCAGCAACTTGACAAGCTCAAATAAACCTTGACATCGATGACAAAAATTCCAACAAACTCCCCATTTGTCATTGATGGCAACTCCTTCTACAACCTCTTGAAACCAAGAAAACAATACTTCTCCCCATGAGATCCCGCTCCCCCTTTGACATCAATGACTAATACAATCTGCAAGCACTGAGTAAGACAGCAATGATGGGGCATAAAATGAAGCAATAAACACTCCCCCTGAATAAAACAACTCTTTAATGATGGAGTGAAACCACTCCTAACTTTTGTCTCAACCTTTCAAAAGTATCTCTTGGCAATGGCTTAGTGAACAAATCTGCAATCTGATCTTTAGTTGAAACATATTCAAGTTTAACCTCCTGATTACTAACCTGTTCTCTTAAAAAATGATACTTTATAGGAATATGCTTGGTTCTAGAGTGCAAAATAGGATTTTTAGATATATTAATGGCACCCGTATTGTCACAAAAGATAGATATAGGATGACTAAAATCTACCTTAATATCTATTAATGTTTGCTTCATCCAAAGAACTTATGTGCAGTAAGACACTGCTGCAATATACTCTGCTTCAACCGTTGATAGAGAGATAGACGCTTGCTTTTTACTATGCCAAGAAACTAAGCAACCCCCAAGGAAGAATGCACCTCCACTTGTGCTCTTCTTATCATCAACTGAGCCACCCCAATCTGCATCTGTATAGGCTGTTAGTTTGAAATCATTGCCTTTAGGATACCAAAGCCCGTAGTCCATAGTACCCTTGAGACACTTGAAAATTTGTTTAACAACATGAACATGAGTCTCTTTAGGAGTAGCCTACAATCTAGCAACATATCCTACAACTTGCATTATATCAGGTCTAGTGGCTGTTACATATAACAAACTTCCTATCATAGACCTGTAAAGTGTTCGATTAGCATCTGAGGACTCATCATCTTTACTAAGTTTGCAGCTTGTTACCATGGAAGTACTTACAGGAGTACAATCTTCCATTTCAAACCTTTTCAACATCTCTCTAATGTATTTAGTTTGGGAAATAAAAATACCTTCCTTAGATTGATGAATTTGTAGCCCAAGGAAAAAAGATAACTCTCCCAACATAGACATTTCAAACTCCATCTTCATGTTGGTAGCAAAAACCTTACACATCTGCTCACAATCACTACCAAATATCAAGTCATCTGTATGTAGATGATATGTTGTTTTCTGGGAAGGGTAAAAGTTTGATCTCAGATTTGAAGTATCAATTGTCAGCCCAGTTTGAGATGAAGGATCTAGGTGCAGCGAGGTATATTCTAGGGATGGAGATCAAAAGAGACAGAGCTAACAGAAAGCTTTGGTTAAGCCAAAGCAAGTATGTGAATTCAATGTTGGAGAGATTCAACATAACAACTTGTATACAGTTAGTTGTTCTTGTAAAGCAGGGGGCAAAGCTTTCTATTGAGGATTGTCTAAAATCTCCTACTAAGATGGACATGACCATAGTACCATTTGCGAGTGTTGTTGGGAGCCTAATGTATGCTATGGTTTGTATGAGGCCAGAAATTGCCCAAGCAGTGGGAGTCCTTAGTCGGTTTATGGCTAATTTTGGACGAGTACATTGGGATGCAGTTAAGAGAGTGTTTGAATACTTGCAGGGTACTTCCAAGTATGCCTTATGTTTTCATGGTTATCCTACTGGACCTTAGCATTCAGCTTGTATTCATGGGTTTGTGGATTCTGATTGGGCAGGAGATATTGACAGCAAAAGTTTCACCAATGGATATGTATTCATGATGTTTGGTGGTGCCATTAGTTGGATGAATAAGCGGCAAGTTGTAGTCAGTTTGTCCACAACAAAAGCAAAGTACATGGCAGCTACTCATGCTTGTAAGGAAGCCATTTGGGTTAAAAGATTGTGTTTTGATATTGGTTTTAATGCAGGGCAGATTACTATCTATTGTGACAGTCAAAGTGCCATTTTCTTGGCAAAGAATCCTACTTTCCATGCTAGAACAAAGCATATTGATGTGCAGTTTCATTTTGTTCGCGATATGGTGGAAGATGGCAAGGTTAAATTGGAGAAGGTTGACACTTTGACAAATATTGCAAATGCATTGACAAAGCCAATGAGCACAAAGAAGTTACGATGGTGTTCGAAGTCTATGAGCCTCACGGCCTTTAGCAGTTAACTCATGTTACTTCCATTGGCTCTTCAAAGGTGTTCGACAAGTGGGAGAATGTTAGGAAAATGAAGGTGTCTCAACCTTTGATTTTTCTTAGCATTGATTATTTAATTATTTAAAGTTGATAATTATTCCATGTTGTCTTGTGAGTTACAACTTGCAGTTTCTAATTTCTATTTTCGAGGAGTCAAGTTGGAAGTTACCAATTACAGGTGGAGTTGTGTATGAAGGCAATTTCTATTTCATGTTGAGTTTGCATGGAATGTGAGCTTTGGAGGTGTAGTTATATTTTGGCAAGTGCAAGTTTAGTGACAATTGGCAATTGCAGTATTACATGTGTAGACTATTGGCGTTTCAATTCGCACCTTTGGAACGCGGATTAGAAACAGACAGCTATGCACAGATATACTGCTCTTCGAATTAGGAGGGGAAGCTCCCTCTTTGCTAATGTCGCTTAAAAGAAAGTAAACTAAACTAATTTTCCTATCTTTTTGTTCAGCTAAGAGCACAAGCTTATAAAACTCAAGCGTCGTAGCTAAGATTTTCTCTTTTAGAAGTTCAACTACGACTAAGCCTACTCTAATGACGTTTCTAACTTCTCAAGTAAATGTAGAACAAGAGAGTTAGAAATGGGCAAGGAAGGATTCTTTGACAAAATACTTAAATAAACTCTTTTCCAACATACATCTACTTACTTTCAATGCAAGCTGAAATAAAGATGATATAAGCATAACACATAAAATGGAAATCTGAGACATTATATCAGGGCAAAGTAGGCACAAGACTTTATTTCTCAAATCTCAAGAACAAAAGATTACACTTTTGGGACAGCAGGATTGTAGCAAAATAGGCTTACAGCTTTGCGATCAACCAGAATACATTAACACAAGACACAAGAACGAAACAATAACTTGCAGCTAAAGAGGCATACAAGCTTGCTCTTACACTAAGTGAACATGAAACTGAACGACAACTTGCAGGCAAAATAGGCTCAGCAATTTGCTATCACAATAACCGTTATAGAAAAATGGGCAAGGTTGCCCTTATTTATACACAAGCAAAGGAGTAGGGAACCCTAAAATCTCCTTGCTTTTACAACTAAGATTTGCCAACATGCAAGCTTTATTTCTAAAACTAAAACAAGATAAGCATCTAACAACCTATGAAAGCATAAAACAGGGAAATGCCAACTATTACAACTTGTTTTCTTTCTCTTCTTCAAAGAGCGGATAAGAATTAAGACAAGAATAGAAAGAAAGCCCAAAGAAAGCTTCTAGATGACTACTGCTTTAAATCTTGACCACATCCGCCAAAAAGCAGGAAACTGTATCTTTATCAAGAGCATCAATACTATCTATAGCAAAGTTCCACTTTTCTAGGATTTCTTCTCCTTCTGCAATTGATCTCAGAAAATCATTGATCTCATTGGCCGCCTTTTCAAACCTTGTTGACATCATGGAAACCTGACTCATCTTCCCAGCAATAGGATCACCACTATCACTGCCACGAACAACATTTTGGAACTCAGCTTGCACTTCATCAAGTTGCACGTAAGAGCCATCATCATGATAATACCAACAAGGGATCTCTAAACAGATTCAGTTATAAACTGGAAAGCATCAACCACCTTTTGTCTATATGCAACTAACTCTTCAGACATCCTTTCATAAGTTATCACCTTGAAGAGGTGACATTCTTTCCATGCAAGGATTTGTCTCTTGTGTTCTCCTGAAACCATTGAGCCATATGTTGTATTCAAATCTGCAATGATGATCTCGTGCCTAGGTTTCACCTTTGCTATCAACTGCTCAAATCCTTGAATCCCTTGGCATAAGTCATGAGCATTATACCTTAGCTGATATAGCTATGCAAGAATCTCTCTACCTCTGGTGATGAATTCCTCAATCCAATCCTACGTTTGCTTCCCATATATCACCAACTTCCTCAACTGTTGTTGATCAGCTAGTGTCTCTAGAACCTGGGGCAGCAACTGAGTAGCTTGTGAAGGGCCATGAACAAGGTTAGATATATATTGCTTGAGTTGTCGGATTTCAGCCTTGAGGGCTGCCTTATCTTCTCCATCTTTAAGCACTCTATCTTGAATATTTTCAGCTACAACTTTGAACAAACTCACATCTGCATGCCTAGTACTTTTGTCAAGATTGGTCTTGACCATGATGAAATCATCAACCTCCACTTCATCAATAGTTTTGTCTTCTGGAGGCGTAGCAGTCTCCATAATCATCTCACCATCTGGATTCTTTTCAAAGTGAACTTGTTTCTTTGCTTTCTTCACAGGTGCATCTTGATAAATGTTATCAAATTCATCAAAATTCAGTTGATATTAAGACCTCCTTCTCTTCCTTCCCAGGGAGCTCTCAAGCCAAGACGTGGTATCTCTACTACCTTCTCTAGGAGGTTCGGCTGCAACTTCATCAACTTCTTCATCTTTTGAAACAATCTGAATTGGTGAAGACCTTGGCGATGGTGGAGAAACATGCATCAAAGGCACATGCATCAAAGGTACTACTACCTTCTCTAGGAGGTTCGGCTGCAACTTCATCAACTTCTTCATCTTTTGAATCAATCTGAATTGGTGAAGACCTTGGCGATGGTGGAGAAACATGCATCAAAGGCACTACTTCTTGTGGTGTGGGCTCTTCTGGAGGAACTTCTGCTGCAACTGTTAGCTGCTCCTAAAGAATTATATTTGAAAAGTCCAACCTTCTTTTTACATTCTTTGTTGTTCTGCTACCCTTTACACCTTGAGGATGACTTATAGCCTTCATCTTTGGTTCGGCTCTAGAAGAAGGAAGAGATGATTTTATTCTTGGCGGCTCTGCTACTGGAATTGCCTTCTTCCTCTTGAGGCCTAAGAAGATCTTGTTGTTCTTAATGACTCGACGTGTTCTTTCTTCCACTGAGATGCATTCTTTGTTGGACTAATTGACTTGCGGAAGAGACTGCTACTCAATTTGATTTCAAGTGTAGGTTGGAAGAAGTACATCTCCATCATCATCAAATAATCCCTCAATATCTTATGACAAGCAATCTTTCATCTGATGGAGTGTAAGCCTACTATTATTGCGCCTCCGTACCTCAAACTCATCTCTGCAATTAGCCCAAAAGTCTTCAAGTGCAGGCACATGAGCATAGTTCTGACCAAGACAGGATGCAAAGACACCATGAGGATCATATGATCGTCTCTCGCTGAATGGCCTGAGACCAAGATTAGACAACTCTTCACCCATTAACTTAGCATCCGCTAACGATCTGCATCTGTAGATTCCCAACTCAAATGGAAAACTGAAGGCGGACTTCTTTCAATTCCGCAAGAAAGTGTGAACATCATATATTTGCCTTAGGAACTCCATGAAAACCACTTCGCCTGAAGGATATCTCAGCAACATGAGTGGAGCATTGGAGAAGCCGTACACTCTGATGTACGTGAAGGTAGGAAACTAAATGAACCAATCTACCCACTCCGCCATTGCTGCCCTAGCAGTTGATGAAATTCGTACGTGCAACTCATTGTCTAGGTCTCTCACTGTATGCATTAGGAGAGCCACTCTACCCTTTTGTAGTGATGTGTTCACTTTGAGAACTCCAACTAAGGGTAATGATTATACACATGCTGCACATCCAGAGTTCCCACGATGTTCAATCCTCTGAATTTGCCTTGAAAGGCCACTAGGTAGACTAGATATGAGGTCATATGGAAGTCATGGATTTTGAAGTAGTCAGTTATCTGGTGATGAAGACTATCACTATCAATGTTGGCCAATCATAGAATTTTGTTTTCTTCATGATATGAGATATGACATAGAACATCCATCTACTTGACTAGTGATTTGGTTGAGCAGGGTGATCATTATTGCAATCTCATCCTTGAATTCTCCACGCCCAACGTTCCTTGGCAAATTTTTATGTTTTTCTTTCATCCATTTTTGTGAAACTTTCTTGCAATATTTCTCCTTGTGCATTTCCCATACCTTTTCACATTCTTCAAAGGAGATGACAACACTTCCCAACAAAGGTGGTATTGAAAAGCAGTTTTCAATCATATCTAGCTTGAGGCTGCAAATCATTCTTCCATCTACTATTTGAATCTCCCGTGTAGCTGGATTGTAATGCTTGATACAAGCAATTACAAACTCTAAACTTTGCACTGAAACGGGAATTGATGCTGCTGCAAGTAACCCAGAATGACCAAGGTGCCTGATTGCAACATTGTCTGTGTCTTCCAAACCACACAAATTGAACACTGGTTTGACATGATGCAAGTCAGTTTCAGTTGTTTTGATGAAATCATGATATAGCACTGATTTGGTCTTGAATTTGATGGGAGTGTACTCCATACTAAAAAACTTGAAGATTGACTATAAACTTGATTATGTTTGGACAAGTTTTGCACAAACCCTAAATTTAGGTTGTTGATTTTTCTTCTTCAAATGGGCAGATTTTTTTTTTTAAAATCTGAGATATGGGTCTTGTAGAGAATTTTGTTGCAAGAAGACCCAAATTGATCTTTTTTGAAAATTTTGATGGCTGGTTGAAAAAGCAGCAAACCCTAATTTCTAAAATTTTGACAAAAAAAGCTAAGAGCTAGGTTTTGCGCAGAACAACGTTTCAAGAGGACCCAAATGATCAGATGTTGAAAATTTTGAAGTTTTCTTGGACATGCATGGAAAAATCAGATTCTTGGAAATTGAAAAAAAATTCAAGATTGTTCAAAATCAAGAACTGAGCTGACCCAGATTGCTGAAATTTGAAAATATTAGCCTCCTCCTTAAAATTGATGCCTTGGATGAAAAAAGCATGAAAAAAGAAGCCTCTTTGTGAGCTGATCTGAAAATTATGAAGAACCTTGAAAAATCAGCAAACTTTAGCCTTCAAATTCTGAAAATTCTTCAAGTTTCAGCCTTCAAATTCTGAAAATAGGAAAAATTATTGGTTTCTCCTCTCTTGCCTTGATCACCTGCAAAAAATTATGAAGAATGAATGCACAAGGCTGCCTTTAATAAGTTTTTAGGTTGAAAACTGCTTTCATTCCTAAATTTAGAGCTGTGAAACCCTAACTTAGATGCATCGAACTTAGGCACTTTTTCTCCTCTCTTGAAATTTTGAAGTTTTGAAAAATTTGTCCAAGGCATGAGAGCTTGGACGCCACCCTTGGAGGACTTAGCCATTTTTTGAATTTTCCTAAATTTAGCCTAATTCTAGCCTCAGTTTGACTTTGAATTCTAGAGGTTAGGTTGGTGTTGTGATCTGGCGGAATGATTCATTGCGGAGCATGATCAAATCTGACGAGATTTGTCTAGAGGTAACTTATGATAAAGACTTCATTTTGACCCTCAAAATCATGGGTGCCTCTCTCTTCTTGGGGCGCCCAACAAAACCAGTGTTAGCCATTTTTATGTTCTTGAAGTTTTAACATTATCTTTTATCCCTCAAATGATTTTGCAATTCCAAGAGTTAGATTGATCTGATTGACTGGCTGACTGTTTTGTTGCGAAGCTTGTCTGAATCTAAGAAGATCTTTCTGGAGATGCCAAACCCTAATTACTGCATCTGAGGCTTCAAATGTTTGGGCACCTATCTTCTCCTAAGGTGCCCATGACTTCCAGAGAGAATTTTCACTTGCTTACTGATCTTATGATGGATTCTTATTCCAGGATGATTCGAAGCTTCGATGGACTGATAGTTGGACTCGTCGAATAGCTTGAAGGATTTTGAAGGGGATCTCTTGGGAATGATATTCCTGAAAGGTGCTCTTAGGGCCTCAAAGGCTTGGGTGCCTGTCTCCTTTTGGGGCGCCTAGAATTTCAGACAACCATTTTTGGCTCTTTTTCAACCTTCATTCTTGAAATCTCATGTTATGGCCTTCGTTTGATCTGAATTTGCCAACAGCTAAATGATCTGATGATTTTGTTGAGATATGCATTGCGAAGCTAGTAAGATTTTGATAAGATTGACTGATCAAGCTAACCCTAACTGTTGGATTTGAGCCTCCAAAACCCTAGGCGCCTATCTCCTCTTAGGGTGCCCAAAATTACAGACTTAGAATATTTTTTGATAATTTCATGATTTGCTTTTTGCTTCTCGGTCGAGACCTCTCCCATCAATCTTGAATTCCAGCTGACTAGTTGATCTGATGACTTTGTCGATGGACTCACTGCAGAGCTGCGGAGATTTTGAGCAACATTGTCTGGGATGAGCAACCCTAATTTCATCATTTGACGCCTTGAAAAACTGGGTGCCTATCTCCTTTTGGGGCGCCCATGCTTGGCAGTGTTGGTTTTTATTTTGCAATTTTCAACTTTCTCCTCATTTCATGTGCTTGCCATTGCTTTGACTATTGGAGATGAATTTTTTTCTAAGGCATGAGCATCTAGGCGCCTAGACTGAGCTGGAGCACCTAGAAACTCCAAAGTTAGCCAAAATTTTGCTATTTTCATGATTCGCCAACTTTCATTCTCCGTTCCTCGTCCTTTGATCATGTGTTGCAATTTCTTGATCTAAGCAGTGCTTGAGACTCTGCATCTGACACTCGGCAGTTGACTGACCTCCATTAATGACCTCGGAGCTCCCGAAAAGCTTATAAAAAAGCAGAATAGACCCACTAGGGCAAAATTGATCTTTTGATGATTTTGACTGCACCAGCTTGATGAGGAAGTATTTTCGATCAATCAAAATCAATTTGATCCCTAGAAGCCAAACTTTCTATTTTTTGAAATTTTCTATTTTTAAAAATTTTTACCAACATCCATTTCAAAAGAAACCCAAAAAAACCCAGAAAAAGTTCTATTTTTAGAAAGTTTCTAAAAATAAAAATTTTCCTAAAATTTAGGGCCGAAAAACTAAGATCTGGGTTTTGTAGATTTGGTCGCTCTAAGCAAACCCAGATCGTTAGATTTTGAAAATTTCAAGTTTTTGACCCTCGTGAAAGACATGCAAACCCCAATTTTGACCTTTTTGACAATTTTGACAAGACTTTTACTCATTTCTTCAAAATGCCTAAGTGTAGCAAAAATTTTAATTTGGGGTACAACATAGACAATTGGAAACTTACCCTTATGCATGTGTAGTGTTTTTGGTGCTTTCATGTCGCATCTTCAGTCTTGAGTGTTGGATTTTAAAAATGTCTAATTAATGCATTGTAAGCTCCAATATATCGAGCACTTGTATTTTGGAGTTGTATGTTAAAGTTTTATTGAAGTACCATTATGTTGCCGGAATTACTCCAGAATTGAGAAGTGTGAAGACTCCTGCAAGAGCATAGCTCTACAATTATATTGTAACTTATTTATTGTTGTTGAATAATATAATTGAGTCGTGTTTTGGAGTGTGGGGTTTTTCTCCTGAAAGAGTTTTCCCTGCGTAAAATTATGTGTTATTATTTTCATTGTTTATCTGTTTATGAATATGTATGTGCATCTAAATCTGTAACAGCTAAAGGTGTTTAAGAAAGTTTTGCAACTCTCTCCTGCTTAGATCTGTGTAGGAAGCATCTTTCGCGCACTTGGCTTCCTTTCACTACTTGAGTGATTTGGAAAAGACGTGTAGAACTGATGATGGTTGGTTGGGTAACAGTAGGCCATTTCATCTAAGAGGTCATACTTCCCAACTTTGCAAAGCAATGAACTTTGACATGTATGGGAGATATGGGAGGACGGTGGACTTTGATAACAAGAGAGGTTATATAAGTAGCAAGCATTTGATTTTTCAAAAGAGAAGAAAATGTTGTAACCTACTGTGTAGTGAGATGAATGACCCAATAAGGCTCACTCTGAGGAACTGTAGGTATTTCATCATAATTGGATTGCATTATCATGGCTTTTGGTGGTTATTGCTAAACCAAATCACAGTGGATACTATAAGTGTTGGTGAGAAGACTATTTTGTGCATTAAATCATTTTTGGAGCCATCATCACTCTTGGAGGTTATCTTCAGTCATGCTAGTAGGTGAATTTCTTCACTGGCAGCATTGTTAGTGGGGTGCTTTGCTTCTTGTTAGCATGTGATATGGTCAAGAGACACAAGTAATGGTGGTTAGAACTTAGACCATCCTTGTATCATGCCTTGTTATGGAGTGCATACACCTTGCTTTGAGCATTGATGGTGTTGACTTCAACATGAAAGTTATCATTCACGAAGAATGTTATCCTCAAGTCAACATTAAGTGGGATGCCAGTATGAATAACATTGTCCCAAGACTTACCTGATTATAAAATCCATGGAAAGTATGACTTTGTTAGTGGTCCCAATGAGTTATCAACTTGTGTCTTCCATGGGAAGAAAGCAAAATCAATGTGTGAACCCTTAGTCAAGTTTATGGGGAGATATTAGAGTGAATAATCATTGACCATGCTTCCTAAGTCAATTGTATATGACAAAGCCATTAGGGTAAGTAAAAATCAATGTTAACGTTCCCCCATGACACCAATGAATGAACACAACAATGGTGATACTGATAGTTCATTCATATTTTAAATTTAAAAGGCTGAGGGATACCCCAAATTATTATTTTTTGATACACAGGGTATCCCTGCGACCCCCCGCCCAGAGACACCTAGAGGCAAGTGGGGAGGCGAGACTAGTCCCTGAGGGGGTTACTACGGAGCCCGCAACCGCATAACACCTTGTAAACTCGGGAGCGGAGTCAAACCCAAGACCTTGGGGAGCAAACCCAAGACTACCCCAAATTATTATTATGATAGTTCATTCATATTTAAAATTTAAAAGGATGAGGGACATCACAACACTTGATCAACATATTATAGAGTGAAGATTATTTTAGTACAAAGTATCCTGTCATATATTCTGCTCAATTATTTTGATATGTATACAATGCGTGAATAATGACACGTATTGGTTATTCGAAGAAATTGAAAACCATAATATTTTACACCGAATTTTAAGCATTAATATTAATGCACAAATTTCCATAGAAGTCTAATAGACATGTTTCTCGTGTTATCACCAAGACTATGGTACATTTGGGATGGATAAGTCATGCTTTGTCTTAATATTTAAGGTGAGACACTAGTTTCAGGTACCTTCTTTCTAATGAATTATTGAGTAGAAAAACAAAAATGGCAAATAAAACATAAAAGTAACTGTGAAATCAACAAATCACATAAAAGGTATCTAGAATCAAAACTCTCAAGCCTAACTATTTGGCTTGGCTTTTCCTATTGAGTGCTGAAAAATGAAAATTACAAGGGACTACAGAATAATATCAACATCTTGGAATGCTGTCAATGCCTGTCTCAGATTCTATTGCACAAAAGATGTGTATGCCTCATCTTAAGTGCTCTGGCCATGTTTATAACCATATATGGTATGCCTTATGTATTCTGAAAATGGTAATTAAATCATGCTGAGAATTTTCCTGCAAATACAATTAAAATCTGTTTCAACTTCCACCAAGTTCCTTATGAGTGCCTTGTTAGATGTTTTAGTACTAAAAACTTGGGGAATTTCTCACAGTTATTCGATGCTATTCTTACCAGAATAATTTACTAGATTACATTGCAAATACACAAATAAAGCAAGCAAGTACTAGTTGATTTATCTTCATATTTCTACCATTTGAAAACAGTGTCAATGCCTATGTCAGATTCTATTGCAGGAAAAATGTTTATGCCCTATATTAAGTGACCTGGCCATGTTTATACCCTCTTTAATGTATTTCTGAAAACGGTACTAATATTTAATTACATGAAACAAAGAATTTTATTGCAAATAAAATTAAAATCTGTTCCAGCAAGTTCCTTAAGAGTACCTTGTTAGATACTTCAGAATCAAAAATCCCTGGGAATTTCTCACACCTACTTAATGCTATCCTTACCAGAATAATTTATTTGATTACATTACAAAGGTTCCAATAAAGCTAGCAAGTAATAACTTATTTATCTTCATATTTCTACCATTTGGAGAGAGTCCCAGCTAACTCAAACGTAAAGAAAAACATTCAGGTTATGATTGCTATGAGCATTTATAAGACTCAGAATCTTCCAAATTGTTGGTTAAAACTTAAAACAAACCACTGGCGGAAAGATGCCTTGTTTGATATATGAAGAATTTATTTTGCACTTCAATGAAAAATAAAAAGCTTTACAGTAGTAGTTTCTTAGGAAATTATTTTTTCATTGAGAGTAAAATGTCATTTAAAACTGTTCAGTATTGAAAGATGCTTCTTGTATACATCTAACCATTAGTCTAAAGCAAAATCAATATCATAATACTAGTTTAAAATAACAAAAATTAGATATGTTCAGAATTCCTTTTACACTTGTGTAATGAAAGGGTTGAGCAAAATCACCTGCCAAAGCACCAAAGTAGAGGTTTTGAAGACACTCTCAGCAGCCCAGACATAGATTCCAACAATATGCAATCCTCCGACTAGCATTTTGGAAACCTGAATGGATAAAGCCATGTAGGGTATTTATTCCTTTACTTTAAGCCAAAAAGATAGTAAAAATATCCAAATACGAAAATTCCCGTAATCTCAAAAGACAAAACTCCGTGACATTGTGCCTGTGAAATACATAAAAGTCCTAGATAGCATTTGACTGATTTTCTAAAAAGTGCTTTCCATCTGTTGCTTTCAACGAACTCAAATTTTGCCACTGGAGGCATCATGGAATGACAAATATTCAACACTAAATAACAAAATAGAAGAAATCAAGACAACAAATACCACTCTGCAAGTGAAATATTTTATAATAATCCACACAAACTTGATAGGGGTTGTGGTTAGCAGATGAGAATTCCACAATGTTAATTACACAGTACCAAACATCTCAAATAACTTACAATTTCTTGTGAGAATCAGAGCTCACAATGTTTCCTAAGCTGGTTTACTGTCGATCTCAGGCTTTGACCCAAAAACTTTTGATTATTTCCTCAAATTTACAGTTAATTTCCCCAGCTTCCCCGATTTTAAATCTGGGTGATGAATTCTGTCGGTGCTGTGTAAATGGAATGCCACTGTGGTCAATTTAGACTTCATTGTAAATGGACTTCACAATGAAAACACAGCTCCCAGATTCGGCAGGATCTGGTCTAAATCCAACTAGATCTGAATTATTTTGACTGACCAGATTTGTCTGATTCAATCCAGATTTTTCAATTCCTATAGAAATTTTACCCTTATTTTTTTTAATTATGGATTTGCGAATTTTTGTGGCCTCCCAAACTGAAGCAAATTTTCAAACCTGGTAGCTATGGATGAAACAAAAGCTGAGATCCAACATTAACAGCAAATTGCACTTTACTATGACAAATAAAAACTCAATCAGCTAAGCATTTGCTTTTGTGTGTGTGTGTTTTGTATAGGTAAATAGGGGCAGAAGATTGGATGCAGCAAACCATCAGAATGGGACAAAGTAAATCAGACTCAAACAAGGTCACCAGTGCCTTTTACAATCAATATATGTATAACAAACAGCCTTACTGAGAAACTCATGTCATCTTACCAAAGTTATTAACAGACCATATGTGCACAGCCAAATAGATAGATGGCTATGGTTTTATTAACATCCACGAGACCAAAACAGACTAGCAGCCACAAGAATACAGCTACCCTGATCCGTGTGTAAGCAATTTATGCAAGCTTAAGAAAAGTGAAAAACGGCTCATCTTAATACCCCAGAGCTACAAAACAAGCATATTCTCTTTTCCATCCCTTTATTTGAAGTAGCCCATCTACAAGTTTTACACCTAAGTTGGGTAACTCAGTCTTCAATTGGGATGCAAGAACATAGTATCAACAATTGAGGTGTCCTCAGGCGTTACGCCTTTTGCCTAAAAAAAAAAACAATTGAGGTGTCTCTATAACTAGCCCAAATCTCCCAGTAAGCGGACAATTCCATGATATGCTAATCTGACTCACTAGCCACACAATGGTTATTTTCTCTTCTTCATCTCTTCCTTTGGATTCACCCATATACTAAATTCTTTGGCTTAGATAGTAGCCAGGTTCTTGGTTTTCTTTCATATCCATGGAACTATGATCATACAGCTCATAGAGACCTTATTTTGTAATTAAAAATGATATTAATTTATAGCTACAGTTACCATTATATGTATACACAGTGTACAAAGGTACGTGTATAAGTGTGTGTATTTCATTATCATTAGATCTATAAATTGATGTCTTCCTGCTGCACCCTGTCGAGGAATTCTGTTGAAATTAAGGAGACAAATTTTACTCAGGTAGAACCAATTTTTCCTAAGATTGGATGAATCGTTGAATTTGATTCCATTTACATTGAGAGAGAGAAAAATCATTTCGAGTCCATCTAAATATAGACTAGTAGAAACTTGAAGGTGGTCCCAGGGACAACTGCAGCTATCTCTTAGCCTTTATATCATCAGACAATTCACTGAATCTATAACACAGAAACGAAATAAACCTAAAGGCATGATTATTTGATATGGGATCGCTAGATAGAATTTTCTATATAAAGAGCTCTAAACTACATTGCTAATACATCACACATCCTGATCATAGATCACAGAGTCTGTTCCCGAGCTAAAATATCGATCTATTTCAAATTTTGTAAAACAGTTAATGAAATGTCAATCTAAGAAAAAACTAATTTGCCATATAACATTTTACAGTTCAGAAATATGTTTTTGAAACCCATACTATAATTTAAAATAAGAAATTAGGGCTCTACCTGGCGGGCATGTTCTCCAACCCATTCAACATCAATTATCAGTGAAGATGAATCTGCCATTGATTTACCCTTAGAAACCTTCTTCTTATCTACTCTCCCACTCCTGGAAGACTCTGCATTTTCAGATATTAGAGAAGCGGGATCAACTCCGTCATTTGTGGGTGTCGGGATGAGAGCAAATACGGAGTTACGGTTGGATTTTGCACCTCCCAGCTTACCAATCGCAAGACCCACCTTCAAATTTCACCGGAAACGATCATTAATTTAACAAACCTGATATTGTTTAGGGGAGACTTATGGTAAATTTATCAATAGAAAATCCGTGCTGTTCAACTCGTTCAAATTCAAATTACAACGCAGAGACAAAATGGATGATGATAAGAAGAGAAGAGAATTTGCTTTTTACTTGAACGGAAATGGCTGACTGTGAGAGGTGAGTTTCCATAGAATTCAAGTGGGTTTCATCTCCTACCACTACTCTCACCATGATTGCTAGCTTTCTCTGGTTCTTCGTGCCTGGATTGTTTTGTTTGCTATGGATTTCAAAACGAGGAGAAAAAACAATTCTAATTCAATTTCACCGACTCTCGGACGGACAGTTTTTATGAATTGGTACTTTATTACAATTGACCTGGATAGAATGCTGAAATTTGCATGCCCATGCGAATTCCCATTTAGTTTTGGGTCCATTTTGATGGAATGTCTTACTGTCATTATATATTGATAAATATTGTATTTTTCTATAAAATTGTTTTTATTTTCTTAATTTTTTTTTTATTAATATTTGTTCTCAATGGTAATATAAATTGATTAAAAGCAGATAAATATCTGTATCTGTCAATAAATAGAATGGTAAAAAAATTGGTTAAAACATATAGTTATGTTTTACAAAGTTAAAATGCAATTTTTTTAAGAAAGAATATTTTTAAAATAAATTATTGTGAATTTAATTGGGTGAGAAGTTTCAGGGCTTTCACATTATTCGAGATAAACAAATACTTTTTAAACAATAAAATATTGAAAGTTTAAATGTATTATATATTGGATGTTGTCCCTTTTCACATCAGTGAATTAATTCATTTGAGATTACTAAGGGTAATTGATTATCGTATCTTACTAGTTTATGTGTTGTTGAACGTACATTATATTGAACAACCACTAGCAACCACGAAATAAGTAGTGAAGATGAGATCAATGGGAAAAGAAGTAGATGCAGGGATTGGGACAGAGACACAAAGTTTGTATTTAGTATTAAATTGTGAACATCGGTTTGCTTGTTTGTAAATCTAAAGATTGGGCAAGGAATAGGAGATATATTTTATAATTACTCTTCTTTGTATGTCAAACTCTACAAAATCTAGGTGGGTTTGCCTTAAATGATACTAAATGAAAAATTATAACACAATTATAGAGTAGTGTGTAGCAGATGTGAAGCTTGTACGTATTAGCAAGGATTTGTAACAAATGGCTAGCGATATGATCCTACTTAATTATGCAATTGTAATGACGATATACTCATCAGTTCCTTAAGGCATTTACTCTATTCATTAAACGGAAATCTATCAATGAAAATAAGATAGTTTCCAAAATTTACAACAGAGAACTCAATAATCGTTGATTATATTATTCAAAAGAATATTTTATTACAATTTGGAGACCATGATATATTGAAGCATGTTTTCATACTAGCTTCAATCAAAATGTATATTGTTAGTACATAAAAAAATTACAAACTTTGAACATTATATTCTAAGACATATTAAATACTAAGCATCTCATGCAAAATTACAACTCTCAAAACCCTTTACAAAGAAGCCTACTCGCCCTTTTAAAGAAAGAATGAGCATGCAAGCTTGAGGAGCAAGTGACATTCGTTATATTTTACATGTGAGAACCAAAACTATGTTGAAATAGAATGGGTATAACAGCCTGTAACAAAAAAGTTCCCTTCTTGCAATTATAGCCAAAAAGCATTGTTGAAGTTGTTGGAGAACATGTCTTCATCTAATGTTGGAGAAAAAAATGGGTGACCCTAATGACCTAGGAAGGTTAACTTAACCATAATATTTTTCTAGCCACAATGCATTCATCTTTTTGGTGGACCATTGGAAATCCAAAACTTTTACCACCTTATCCATATGTGTTATGTATTTGACATCTAAGGTTGCTTTAGTTTCTTTTATGAAACCATCCAAACTGGATTCCAACATTATTAATTTATCTATGTTATTATTTAAGAAAGTTGAATCAAACTCATCACTTGCAAAATTTGAGGAACATAAAGAGGGAAAAATATTGTTATGTTTGGGTTGGAATCATGTTATGTTGTATGTGGAATACACTCGTCAAGAGTTATTATGATCATGTTATTTACCAAATCAAGCAAGGGGGTGGGTGAACATGTACGACATCCACTTCATAGAAGTGAGACACCACTTCTTAGAAAGTGAGTTTGATGCAATTATCAAATCTTTGGCCAAAGTAAATGTAAGTTGCCACTGTGTACACTTGTTGATTCACTATGAGCCAGTAGTGCATAACTAGGTTGAAAAAGTCATGCATGTAGGCAGGTATCCATTGTATGACAACACTAGTTATGTAGGACACAACACCATGCTTAGGTAGGCTATTATTATGAGGGTTATCAGACCAATCTCTTCATTGAAGGGAGGGTCATCTTACAAATTAGGTAGATGTGTAGGGGACCATAGTAAGTCCATGGTTGCAGGAAAAGCATTTGGGTGATACTCTCCCTCATGCAGTTGATAGTAGAGATTTCAGGATGTATGCACCAACAATGGGGCATCTAGACAATTTGTACTTTATTTCATTGAGCTCTTGAAAGCTAAGTATGTAATCATGATCTTGTAACTTTATGGAAAATGTATTTGGAAAATGAAATCATTATTTGGAATTATGTAATTTTACTTTATTTATGCAATCAAATTTGAAATGGGTTTATTTTGAATATGCATCTTTATTATTGAATTGGAATGTTTTTTATTACTATGTGGGGGTAAACTTAAACTTTTCACATATGGGTTAAAACTCAGATGAAAAAAATAGGTGAAACATTGGGCTTGTTACATGTGGTATCAAAGCTACCAAGTTCAGCTCTAGAACCTATGAGCTCACCATGCTAGTATTTCATCCAACATTATGAGAATGTAATGTTTGGACTTCTTGTGCTAGAATGGCATGTCTCAAGAAAACTACAAGGAAGTCAATGATCGAAAATGAGTGCAACCTCAGAGCTAAGAAGCAAACAGAAGTCATTGTCAAAACCATTGAGGGAACCATCTATGACAACACAATATATCTTAGTGACACTAGGATCATTAGCCATGCCTTATATCATGTCAAACAATAAAATAAAAAAAATTTGGGAAGCAACCAATTTTGTACCTCTTGTTTCTCCAGCAAAGTAAGATTTTGTGCCACTTTCTAGGGATATTCCCTTAGAGTGGAGCATTAGTCCAACTTTGATTTTTAGGGACCCTTGTGTACCCTCATTATTTGAAATCATTGCAATTGCCTCTAGTTTTGAATCAGAGGGATATGTCCCGCGAAACTATGTCTCTGAAAGTGAGTTTGAAGGTTATGTTCCCTTCAATTATGTATCTGAACAACAATTTGAGGGATATGTTCCACTCATTTATGTATCTGAAACTAAATCTAAGGGATATTCTCCCCTTGACTATTTGAATAGTCATTATATGTAACTTAAGGATGATTTAAATCCTTTGATCTTAATAAAAATTATGATCTAGAAAAAAATTGTGCAATAATTCTTCTATATGCTTTATTGTATATGAATGTTTGTTTAAAGAAATGTTTTAGAATGTTAAGTAAGCCAGCATAGAAGCTAATAGAAATGGAACCTCCAGGTGGAAGACTACTTTTTTAGAAATGGTTAGAACAATAATCAACCCCAGGGGTAACAATGAGGTGGTCCAAACTTGCAAAAAACTCCAAAGCCAAACTTGATCAAATATTGGTAGTAATGAATGAAATAAGGGAAAGGATTGGCCACCTTAAGCAGGAGGTGAGAGGAGCAAATAGGAAAGAGCGGGAAGTTCCAAATAAAGAGGAAGGAGAGAATTCCAATGATCGCACCACTTTAAGCGATCATGGTAGTGACGAATTCCAATCAAGATATGAGGGAAGTAAGAGGAAACAACTTGCTCATGAATTATCATGGGATATGAGGAAGGTCACCCATCCTAAGTTTGAGGGAACCACCAGTGGAGATGCAGCCAAAGCATGGCTCGTGGAAATGGACAAATATTTCAAGATAATAAATTATTCCAAAATAACCAAGGTCGTATGGGGAGCCTTTCAACTATCTGGTGAAGAATCCACTTGATGGATGAACAAGAAAATGGAGCTTGGATTTAATTCCTTAAGCCTCACTTGGGGCGAATTTGTGGAAATATTTTGTAAGCGGTGGCTTCCTCAACTTTACTTCGATCAAAAGTTAATAGACTTTTAGAATTAAAAGCAAGGAGATTCCTAAATGAATGAGTATTAGGAGAGATTCAATTGTCTTCTCGAGTATGTACCTCTATACCAAAAGGATGAGCAGTTTCGAACTAGAAAGTTCATAATGGGTCTCAACACCCAAATTGGAGAAGTAGACATGCACAAACAAGCTATTATGAACTTAGTGTATGGAAAAACTATCAAACAAGAACAAAAGCTTAAGTTTATCTCAGTCTACCATGAAAGAAGCCAAAAAAAGTTTAATTGGTTGCAAGCCAATCAACCTTCTAAGAAGCCAAGTGATTAACATGATTATCAAAAGAAAGGAAACAAGGGATTCTACAATAACCATAATGAATCAAGAGGGGATTGTAGGGGTAATAATAATAACAACCCCAGCAAGAACAAAGGCAATTATGGGAATCCAACATCAAGGTAGGGGTCAATAAGAGGATGTTTCTCATGTGGTGGAGATCACTCTGCAAGTTAGTTTCCCATCAAGCCACTAGCGATGCAACCTCATGGAAATCCTCTACCTCCTCAACAAGCAATGTTCCAACAAAAAAATCATGCAGTACTAGACAACTAGTAAGCAAAGTATCAAATCACTCTCATAGAAATCCCAAGTACTTTGTATGGCACACCTATTTCAATTCCAATAGATACTGGTGCTACAAAAAAAAATGTTTCTCCTAGTATAGTTAGTAAGTTATTTAGAAAATTTGGCTAAATGGAAAAGTCTTGGTCTATTGAGTATGCAATCCAGACAAGAGCTAAGGTAGAGAAATGTTTATTTGAAGCAAGGGTTGGACTTTCAAGTTTCTCTAGAGAAGTAAATTTTTATGTAGCCCCCCTAGGTTCATACAATGTCATACTGGGAATGAATTGGTTGTGGAAGCATAAAGCCAAGGTTGATTGTCATGCTAAGACTGTAGAATGTTTAGACGACCTTGGGAATTGGGTATTCTTGCAAGGAACACCTGGGGAAGTTGTCAAAAATCTCTGTCGTACAAATACATAGGGCTAAGAAGAAGGGAAGTCAATCATTTGTGATCAAAATAGAAAAACTGGAAGAGTGAAAGAATTTCATCTCTTAGGATGGCGTAGTGTACTATGGACCCCGAGATCTCTAGGAAGTCGAGGAAGGAGAAATGGTGGAATCAAGAAAATTGGATATGGAAAAATGTCCTAAGGGACTTTGTGGATGTATTTCCAAATGAGCTGCTTGGATTACCTCCCAAAAGAGTATTTGATTTCTCCATTGATATTGTTCTAGGGTCATAACCTATATCCAAAACTTTGTATAAGATGACCACAATAGAGATAATGGAGTTAAAATCTCAACTAGAGGAGTTGTTGTCCAAAGGATTGATTAGATCCAGTGTTTCGCCCTAGGGAGTGTCAGTGATCTTCATGAAGAAGGATGGTCCACTACGCTTTCGTGTAGATTATCATTTGCTAAATAAGGCAATGATAAAGAACGAGTACCCACTATCACGTATCGACAATATTTTTTATCAAATGCAGTGAGCAATAGTGTTTTCAAAAATTGATCTATGACAACCTTTAGGACTAGGTATGGTCATTATGATTTTGTGCATTCCAACCTTTTGGACTAACAAATGCACCTACAACATTCATGAACTTGATGAATAATGTGTTCATGGATTGCCTAGCTACTTCAAGAATGAAGAACATTTCTAGCATCTAGGGATTGTTCTTCAATGTCTAAGAGAGAATAAGCTTTATGGAAAACTTTTGAAATGTACCTTCTTTCAAAAAGAAGTGTAGTATTTTGGTCTTGTGATTTTAGCTGATGGGATTGCAGTTGATCCAACAAAAATTAAGGTAGTACTTGAATGGCCAATACCAAAGAATGTTCCAAAAATCCAAAGCTTCATGGGTTTGGTAGGATATTATCGAAAGTTTGTAGCTAACTTTTCCATGATAGCTTTTCCCATCACATCATTATAGCGAAAAGGGAAAAAGTTTGAATGGTCAAAAAAAATTCAAGCTACATTTGACCAACTTAAGAAGAAGTTAACTACAACTCCAATACTAAAAGTACCAGATTTGGATGGTGATTTTATTGTTATCGTAGATGCTTTAGGAGAAGGTCTGGGTGGAGTGTTGATGCAAGATGGGCAAGTCATTGCCTATGAGTCTAGGAAGTTGAAGCCTTACGAGAACAAATATGCTTCGCATGATCTGGAATTAGTAGCAGTTGTCCATGCATTACAAATGTGGCGGCACTATTTGTTAGGGAAACCCTTTGAACTAAAGACCAACCACCATGGTTTCAAGTATTTGTTTAACTAGCTGAATCAAAATGTATGGAAAAGAGATGGCTCAAATTGATATCAAATTATGATTTTAATATCAATTATATCAAGGGCAAGGAAAACTAAGTTGCAAATGCCCTAAGTCATAGGAGACATATCTCTTCGATGATATCAATTCATATTGATTTCAAGAGTCAAGTGTTGAAGAAATCCAAGGGTGACAAGTACTATGAGCAAGATAAGCAAGCACTCTCGGATGATCTGCAAGATCTAAGCTATGAAGGATTTCACTTTGAACCTAATGTTTTATTAAGGTTTAAGGGAAAAATCTATGTACCCAACTTTGAGGAATTAAGGAATATAGTGTGGAAACAAGTTCGTAATGCACCTTATTCTAGACATCCTGGAGTAACTAAGTTGTTGGCTGATGTAATGTCGTTATATTTCTAGAAAGGAATAAAAAGGGATGTTGTAAGACTTTTAGCAAGTTGATTATGTTAGAACATAATGATCTATTGAGAGGGGGGTGAATTAGTAGATTATAAATTTTTGAACCTAGAGTGACCTTTAGCAGAATTAAACTTAACAACTCAAAAGAGAAATTCAAAGCATAAACAACAAAAGCAATCATAGTCAAGAGAGAGAGAGACATATAATACCAAGTGTACGTGGAAAACCCAATATTGGAAAAACCACGGTGAGAAATGTTGCTAGGGTCTACCATCCTAATCCGGCCTCACAAGCATCAAAGTTATGTTACAGGTTTTAAGGGCTGCAACTTTAAGGAAGCTTTGACTCCGTGTTTTAAAAGCTTCAACTTCAAGGATGTTGCAACACCTTGAACTGAGCTGCAATTCAGTGTTAATGGAGGCTACAACCTCTTACAATAATTTTCAATCAACTATGCATAACATGGTTCTGCTCAACCTATGATGCATCGATTCAACACATTATATTTCTCTCTCTATTCACTCTCACACTATTGTAATCAGATTCTTGTATTTTTATGATTCTTCTTCTTTGTTACAGTTCTCTCTCTCACTTGTTCATCCAAGGGCACACACACTTTTTTTTTAATTCATGCTTTTGTATACTTTCATACGAGCCAAAACCCCCTGTTAGGGTTTTTCAATTGCAATCTACATCAGCAAATGTCAGATCATCAAGCTACTCACATATTTTCTTGTCCATTAATGATGGCATCCAATCAGATTTTCCATATCTCACATCAAGCTACACACCAATCAACCCTCGTTATCAAGAATTTACCAAATTTAGCTCTCTTTTTTACCCCAAAATTTGATATGCATTTAATTTCTTCTTCTGTTCATTTGATTAGATTTGATTTTGATCGAGCATGTCACCTTTTTAGCGTCATCTTCATTAAATGCTCACATGTCAGTTAGCTAGGCAATATGATTTTGTTCACATGTTGGTCACCGACTTGAAACCCTTATTCACACAGACCAGATCGTCAAGTGTGAACACTAGCCAATGATCATCTTGTAGACTAATTAGAAGGTAGAAACATGATCAGGAGACATCCAAAAGCTCATTACAATCTCAACACAAGCTCTGACAACATTATTTGTAGGGTTTATTAAACCAAAGCACTTTAAACAACACTGTCATAATGAAGAGATCACTTCCAAACCACCAAATCAAGAACCATTTGAGTTGAGGGCACATAACAATATTACAAGCCTAATTCCAGAACCATAAATCAAAATATGTAAATGCGGAGGAATGCGGAGCATAATACATTCTCTCTATCACCACCAAATGTAAAGATAAAGCAATTTTCACTCTGGTGAACATAACTCATTTAGCTCTTCATACTAGACGCTCCAACTTGGAACATACCATCTTTAGACATGCGTCTAAATAAATCCCAATCCGCATACAAAGATATTCAATATGCAAGAAATGCGGAGCAAGCTACTGGAACATTCTTACCAGAGACTCAAACTTGGAACACAACATACTAGAGGCTCACTCAAATCTTCATACCAGAGCACCAAACCATGAGCACTCTTGATGGAACACAAATGACCCCATTATATACCTTCTTCCATATTTGCAAGACCTGAAGTGAATCAGTGGATGAATGCAAAGCAAATACATTTCTCTCAGTCCACAAATAACCAACTCTACCGGATCAGTTAACAAACCGGTGAACTCAACTTTCACTCCTCATCAAACTAGCAACTGTAGTCCAAGATATATCACCCATGGATGTCCTTGCACAACACTTCAGATCCGCATATGCATAGGATCAACATTGTAGAAATGTGGAACACACACTGAAGTACATTTTGAACATATACCAAAGCATATTCTAAACCTGCAATCACTTGTGTCCTTTCACTGCAACAACCTATATTGTGTTGACATCAATGAAAACACTGGTTAGACACATATTTGTAACATCTTAAAATGTTAGAGGGTGAAGGCACATCATCACCCTACACAGCTATTGTATCTTCGTGAAGTTTTGAAAAGGAAATGACAAGTCATTAGCATGGATTTTGTGCAAGGTCTTCCAATGTCTAGAAATAAGCATAATGTTAAATTGGTAGTGGTGGATAAGCTTACCAAGGTAGCTCATTTTATTCCAGGGAATCTTTAATAGATGGAGCTTTTGTTTTAGCTCAAAAGTTTATGCAATAGGTGTTTAGGTTACATGGAGTTCCTGAGAAGATTAAATTCTTGACAAGGATGCTTGTGTACCATCTAGGTTTTGAATAACCCTATTTTCTTCACGTGAGACACAGTTGAACATAAATTCAGCGTATCACCCAAAAACTGATGGTCAAATTGAAAGGGTGAACCAAGTGTTAGAGAATCTACTAAGAGTGTATTGCATGGATTAATAATACAACTGGGAAGATTATTTACCCTTGGTGAAATTTGTATATAACAATTATTATCATTCCACAATTAAGATGGCTTTTTTTGAAGCATTGAATGGTAGGAAGTGTCGAACTCTTATAAGCTAGGATAAGTTAGAAGATAGGATAAGCCTCGGGCCAAAAATGCTATCAAAAATAGAGGAGAAAGTATAATTAAGCAAAAGTTAGCGAAACCTAACAATAGGAAAAAGAGTTATGTAAATTCTGAGTAGGTGCCTAGGCATTTCTTAGTAGGAGAAAAGGTTTTGCTCATAATTAAGCCTCACAAGAGTTCTAAAAATTTTGGAAAGTCATCCAAACTAGCTCTGCATTATGTAGGTCCTTTTGATGTTCTCGAAGAAGTTAACCCTGTTGCTTATCAATTTTCTTTACCATTAGCTCTTGTCAAGATGCATAATGTCTTTCATGTGTCATACCTTAAGAAGTACATGCTAGGAGATAATCATGTGATTGATTAGAATGCTCTATAGGAATAAGACCTAGAGTGGTAACAATCGAGCCTCTCAGAGTACTTGAAACAGGCAGGATTGACCTATGCAATAGGGAGGTTCTACAATGCAAGGTCGAGTGGGATTAGTATGCAAAATATTTTGCCACTTGGGAAGATTATGCTGAGATTAACCAAAAGTTTCCTAATGTTTTGCTAAACTTCAAAAGTTCTTGAAAACAATCTTTATTATGTTTTATGTTTTATGTTTGATACTTAAAATCATCGGGGACGATGATTCATAAGGGGGGAATATGTTACACCCCATTGTGTGATTACCAATTACTGCTACTTAGTTAAATGTTAATAGATAAATATGTTTTGGTATATATATTTTGATGGAAATGAGATAAATGAATGTAGCATAAATGCTTTAAATGCTTTGATGATGAAAATAATATCCGATGTATATGAATTTTATGTTATCAACTAACTTCCTTTGTGATGCACTAAGTTAGATGTAGGAAAGAATTGAGCCCTCCAATAAGAGAGAAGAATGGTATGGTAACCACTAGTGTACCTACTTGAGCTATCACACTCACATCCTAGTTTAGTTAGGTCAAGTCAATCCAAGATTCAATAACTAAACCCTTGGTCAGAGTTTTTTGGGATGGGTGGAATGTTTGTGTAATTGTCTTTAATTTCCTTTGGATGCTTATTTGGTTTGAATTAAAGTGATTAAATCTCTGCAATGGGTATACATTCTACTTTGTGTATTTTATAAATATATTTATATATACATGTATATATATACACATGTTTATATACACATGTATATATATACATGTATATATACACATGTATATATACACATGTATATATATATATTAGTTGATACATATATACATTAAATGTATATATGTATATATGCAATAACTCATGTATATGAGCATATACATGTGTGCACATTCTTAGGTAGAAATATTTATGTAAACTCATATGCGGATACATCATATACATGGGAAATGGGAAATCTATTAGATATATATACACTTTGCATATATACATATCGATGAATATATATGTGTTTATTATATGATGTTAAAATAATGATATACATATACATGCATATATATATATATATATATATATATATATATATATATATATATATATATATATATATACTTTCTATATATATATATATATATATATATATATATATATATATATATATATATATATACGTATTAATATATATACATATACATGCATATATATATATATATATATATATATTAGTTGATATGTATATACATTAAATGTATATATGCATATATGCGATAACTCATGTATATGAGCATATACATGTGTGCACATTCTTAGGTAGAAATACTTACATAAACTCATACACAGATACATCATATACATGGGAAATGGGAAATCTATTGGATATATACACTTTGTATATATACATATCGATGAATATATATGTGTTTATTATATGATGTTAAAATAATGATATATGTGTGTGTAAATATGCTTGTATTTGATAATGTATACATACATACATATATATTAATATACGTATATATATTTGTAAATATATACGTTTATGATTAGCAATTGAATATTTTACTATATATATATGTTATATATAATGAAAGATATGAAAAGATATCATCGCATATGTAATGCGAGTTAAGTTAACAATGCAACACTTATATAAAGCAAGCAAGGTAAACATAGTATAAACTAAATACTATGCATATATTTACATATGTGATAGAATAATCATAGTTGCATTATAGCGCTTGGTATAAAGCGCATAGGTTAAAATGTAAACAACATTTATTAAAGTTTAAACTATATGAGAATAAAAATGAATTTATATGTTAAAGTTTTCTGAATATGTGAAAGCCATGCACAACAGAGATAAAAGGCATTGGACTTGGTCAAAGTCGCAAGTTGGCAGAGACCAAAGAGATTTTGTTTTGTATCAGATTGACAACCACCATTATAGGTGCCATAAGTAGAAACTTGGCATGAAGAGAGCCACACTGAGTAGTAGAAATCTCTAAGGAAACCATAGCAAATGTTTTAACTTGGTAAATTCACCACAAGCTAGCTGAAAAGAGGTGACTCAACCATGAATTAGAAGTTGATTTTTCTTGGACTGTATATGAGTTAGAATTTTGATTCTCTTAGCTACCATGTTTCACCCAATTTTGCTTAGTCAGGTTGTTTAGAGATGGAGTTAGTTTAGAATTTTTTATTTTAGTTTTAAAGGTGGCAATAGGATGGAAAAGGTGGCAATTGGAGGAGCTAAACTGTAACATTAAGTTTCTCAATATTTCTTATAAATAGAGGGAAATCTCTTAGTCTTTGGCATTCATTTTGGAATTCATTTGTTTTCATTTTTTTGTAGTTTTTCTTTGTGCAAAGTAGTGTTGAGTGCAAGTAGTCAAAAGTGAGAGATTTATTTGAGTGTTAGTGAGCTATTTGCTTGTGAGTTTTTGAGTGTTGGATGGAGGTTAGAATTAAGGACAAGCTGAAAGTGGAAGGAGTAACAAGCAAATTATTTGGGATTAAGCTTTGAGGACAATTTTTCCATTGGAAGCTAAATTTCTAGGCATGCTAGTCTTTCTTATTTGTTATTTGCTTCTTTTGATTGTCATGTGTTTGCAAGTGTTTGAGGAATTGATGATTGTATTTTATATAGAGATTGCTTGTAAATTGATTGGTGAAATATATTAGTTTAAATATGCATATATCTATTATGTTAAGAAGCATGTGATTGTATTTGTTAAATGGAGATAACTAGAATGTATCATTATTATATCTAGGATTTCGTAAGTCAAATGTATGTTTGCATGAATTGTAATGTTGGGAAATGATATAACATAGAAGTGTTATGTTGAGATTGTCAGTTTGTGATGTTATGTAAACTTGTGTATATAATGAGGTTTGTTCCTAGGATTAGGATAAACCAACGTTGGGAATAACCTAGTTGGTCAGTTAGATCACTTGAAAGTATATTACCTTTTGGGATGGGATCATGTTATGTTGTATGTGGAATAATCTCGTCAAGAGTTATAATGGTCATGTTATTTTTCCAAATCGAGCAAGGGGGATTATCACTTCTTAGAAAGTGAGACTCCATTTCTTAGGAAGTGAATTTGATATATTATCATTTAAATCTTTGGCCAAAGTAAGTGTAAGTTGCCATTGCTTACACTTGTCGGTTCACTATGAGCCAACATTGCATAACTAGGCTACGAAAGTCATGCATGTAGGTGAGTATCCACTATATGGAAGCACTAATTATGTAGGACACAAAACCATGCTCAAGTAGGCTATTATTATGAGGGTTACTAAACCAATATCTTCATTGAAGGGAGGGCCATCTTACTAGTTAGGTAGATGTATGGGGACCGCAGCAAGCCAATGGTTGGAGGAAAAACACTTCGGTGATACTCTCCCTCATGTAGTCAGCAACTGAGATTTGAGGATGTATGCACCAAAAATGGGAACATTTGGACCATTTGTACTTTGTTTCACTAAGCTCTTGAAAGCTATGTATGTAATTATGATCTTGTAACTTTATGGAAAATTTATTTGGAAAATAAAATCACTATTTGGAATTATGTAATGTTACTTTATTTATGAAATCAAATTTGAAATGGTTTTATTTTGAATATGCATCTTTTTTATTAAATTGGAATTTTTTTTATTACTGTGTTGGTAAACTTAAACTTTTCACATACGGGTCAAAAATTAGATGAAAACAATAGGTAGAACATTGGGCTTGTTACAACTAGGACTATAATTAAAATCATAATTAGGGTTAAGGTTAGAATTAGGATTAGATTTAGGGTGAGGGTTAGGGTTAGAACTAACGTTGGAGTCAGGGTCAGGGTAAGGGTTAGGCATAAGATTATGGTTAGAATTAAATTTATAGTTAGGCTTAGAATTAGGGATAAAATAAAGGTTAGGTTTGGGTTGCAATTAGGGTAAAAATTAAGGTAAATTTTAGGGTTAGAATTAAGGTAACATTTACGGTTAGAATAGAATTAAGGTTAGAAACAAGGTTACAATTATAATTAGGATTAGGATTACAATTAGGGTAGAATTAGGGATATGATTATGGGGCTATAATTAGGATTATATTTAGGTATAGGGTTATATTTATGATTACTTTTAGAATTAGGTTTAGATTTAGGATTACAATTATGATTGGGGTTAGAGTCAGAATCAAGGTTATGAAGATGGTTAGGATTAGGGTTATAATTAGGATTATGGTTAGCACGAAGGGCCAAATTAAGGTTATAATAGAGGTTAGGGTTAATAGTAGGGTAAGAATAATTATTATAATTAGGGATAGGGTTGTGTTATCACGAAATCTAGCAGCACTCGTTCCACGAATAACCCCCCTACGAAACTTGTCTGTTTCGTAGGATTCATGAAGTTCAAGTATGCATAACGAAGTGATTTTCAATCCATCTCGAAATGCGTTCCAAAGCCTCGAATAGTCAATTCAAGCATCCCCCTATGTTTGCCTCGCGAAGACCTTTGTAAACGAGCCCCTTCGCGAAGTCTCACTGTTCGTACTTAGCGAATTGCGAAAGATGCAGTTGCACTGAAAAAGTGCGCTCCTACTTGCAAGCCAAATTTGGCTAAGTATGAAAAGTGTAGGGGCGCTAATTTTTAGCGCCCCTGCATGAAACTGAATTTCCAAAAAAATTAATAGAGCTAAAAAAGTGCGCTATTACACCTTTTTCTCACACTTAGTCTTTTTCTGGCTCTGGCGCGTTTCTTCATGTTTTTCACATTTTTCGTCAATCGTGCCACTTTTCGTGCCTAAATTTATTGCTCGACTTGAGTTAGGTTTTCGATTTTCCATTTTACTTAAAAGTGTTTTTGTTTTATTTTTCATTGTTTATGATCTTTATTCTTCTTTTCTTCTTGCTGGTCGAGTTCTCTTCTAACTGCAGTCACGTTTTTGAGAAATTCGAAGTTCCTCTCCAGCAATCTTCGCGTTTTCTCTTGGTAAGTCTTTTTCCTTACTTTCTCTCCTTTTTCTTTCGTTACTTTGTATATGTCTTAGGATATACATATGCGTTTTTATCTTACCTTCATTTTCTTCATACTTTTTCATCCCCACATGCATATTCTTCCTCTCCATTTGCATTTTTTTTTTTTTCGCATGCCCTTTCCATACTTCCTTTTCATAGCGTTTTTGTGTGTCATTCGCATTTCTTGCTCTCGCATTTTCCCATTCGCCCTCACGCGATGGAACTCTTACGTTTTGTTTCCAAAACCACACATTTTTCTTTCTTCTTCATAACATTTTCAAATGGCATTCTCCTCTTGCTCGCGCGTCATTCTTTCTATGCATTACACTCCAACGTTTTTGTGTTAGCTTCTTTCCTTGTCGCCCTCTCAATCATGTTTTGGCACAAGCACATTGGAGAAACTCTTGTTTTGTAAGAAGGTTTCCTTGGCTCTTATCCACATTTACGATGGCAATGAAATGAACTTTAGTTGTAGCTCCATTCAAAGAAAAACAAATTTTGACTTCAAGCGTTCCATGTTACAAGGAAATGACAGAGCACTATTTTTAAGCAACATTACATTTGTTTCTAAAATCATATTTCAAATGCAGAGGTGCTAAAAAAGTGTGCCCTGACATTTTGGAATATTTTTCTAACACTGAGATGCAGGAGCGCTATTTTTCGGCACACCCACATCAAAATATGAATTTCCAAAAATGTAAGGGCATTGAAAAAGTGTGCCCTTACACTTTTCACAATTTTTTCCATATGAACTTCAAACTTGCATGATTTACTCCTGAACTTCTTTCCTTCCATTTTGTGCATCGTTTTGCATGCCTTGTCATCCGCTCCATACTTTCCCATCATCGTTGCTCATTTCGCACATCCCCATGCTACCTAACGGCTAATGTTTGTTCTCATTCAACACCTTGCAGTCTCTTATCAAAGACCTTCAAAGTCTGAGTCATCAAAGTTCCAGTTGTTTCTGATGACTGCCGGTAAACCTCCGTCTTCTTCGAAAGCAAAAGGAAAAATGAAGTACAAATATCAAGGCGTCTATCCGTCGACCGTAGTGGTCTCCAAGGTGGAAGAGATAAAAGATACAGAGGTTGGCCATCAAGACTTGGTTGATTTTGTGAAGCAAACAGAGACGAAGCCTCTTCCTGATCCAATGAGAGCAATTGTACACAGTAACCTTCATTTGGTAGCAATGTTCCCTACAGCTGCACATAATACAGAGTTTGTCCTTCAGGTGGTGTCTCACTACATCAAAGAAAGTAGAAGTGTGATTGATTCTTCTGGGCACGAGATTCTGAGACTCGACCCTGATTTCTTCGACATTGTGTTTAAGGTTCCTCAAATGGAAAAATACATTGATATTTCTATACAAAAAGCACAAGAGGTCTTTGATGCTGATCCCAACAAGGCTAAAAACCTGATAAATGCTCAATGGTTAAAGAAGCCTAGGAAATTTATTTCTAGATGGCCAAAGGGACTCTTGTGAAGCGATTTCAAGGATGACGTCAAAGATATGATCACATTTTTAAGCAGAGTAAAAGGCTTGCCAGAATCATCCACTTTTCATGATTGGATGTATGAATACATCAGGATTATAAGAAGACAAAAGGTGCACATTGACTGGGGCAAACAGATCAGTGATGAAATACATGAGTAGCTGATCAATGCTCCTTCCACATTGAAATTCTCTATGACTTCTTACCTGGTATACGTGGCAGCTATAATGAGGCAATTCCCAGGTCTATCTACAAAAGGGAATCAAATAATGGTACTTGTGTACAGATTTTTCTATCAATTGGAATTGAAGGAAAGCTTTCATCACTTTAGGTGGGTCACAAATGCTTTCTTTGCGCCTTTGCTTTTCAATTTTGATTCGACTCTTGAAAGGAGGGTATCTGATGAGGCTTATAAGGTGGTAAGTAAAGTTGGATGCCTTTTTCTTCAATTCCCAACTTTTACTTACTTGAAAGTAGGGTGCTACATTGGCTGTCCCTACATGTTGCCATGTTATCCTTCAGATAAGTGGGTTCTCATGGAAACATGCAGACATTAGATTTCAGTGCAAAAAGAACGAAGAAGTAACCACAAGCGTGGATTGAAGTTCCCACTGACCATTGGCAGATATACTATCCCAACTATACAAAAGGCTAAGTCTGTTTATGCTGAAATGCAGATCATGACAATCAAAACCTACAGGTATAGGTTTGATTTTGATTACCGAGATGTTAGAAAAAGGTTACAAAAGGGTCATCATCACAAGTACCATTTTGAAGACATCTGGGCTAATTGCAGAGATGAAGAAGCCATTCAAAAAATGGATTATTGCAGATTGACTGTTCAGAAAATCAGAGATCTTCATATTACTGACCTACCAGAGGACTTTGCAGATCCTGGTGATATCATGAATGTTGTCTATGATAAGCAAGGAATTGCTAAAAGGCCGTTGCCTGCAATTCAATGGTCTAGGAAAGAAATTACCAGCATGAGGGAGAGATTGAAGCCAATCCTAGCCAACACTGCAGAATGGCTACATAAGTATGGTTATGAAATGAAAAGTTTCAGAACAGACTCGGAAAGAGAAGAATCTGAAGCAGAAGCTCACCAATAGGAAGAACTCCGCAACAAAAATAAATCAGCGGTTGTTCCCACTTCTTCACGAAGAGGTCCCAAGATCAAGTTTACTGTTGGCAAGAAAGATACCCAGTCTGTCCCAGAGACAGAAATCATGAAATCCAATCCATCTCGCTCTAAAGGTAAAAAGTCTATTCCAAAAGAGGTAGATTCCGATGAAGAAGGAACTTCAAGTGATCAATCCGATGAAGATGAAGACTCAGCAGAAGCAGACTCTGATGCATAAAAGGTTTTTGAAAGCGGGCAAGAGTCTGAAGAAGATTCTGAAGAAGGATTTGAAGGTGATTTTCAAGGTGAACCAGAATCAGAGAGACAAGAGGGTGATCAACAGGAACCCGGGCATGATCAAGAAAGAACTACTTCTCCTGAGAATGAAGTTGAGGAAATTCCTAGAATGTCATCACCTGTGATTTCCAATGTTCCTCATACCCCTCCAAATTCAAGAACTCCTCCACATCCTTTTCCCTCGTCACCTATTCCTACCACATGCATTCCTGCAGTTGAGATATCCACTATCCCTGCAACATCAACCCTGCTTGATACTCCCTCAGTGACAAGAATTCATATGGTTGATATACTGTCAAGCTCTCCATCATCCATTCCTAGCCTGTCTTCACCAACATATGATATCACTTCTGAAAATGAATTCAATCGTTTCATGAATGAGTTAATGCGTGATCAGCTCCATGTGTAATCTACAGGAGCAATGATGACAGACACTTCTCCTATTGTCACAATACCCATGGTAACTTCAGACATGACAATAACTTCAGAAGTAACGATGACGACTGAATTGATAGTTAATCCATAAGTTGACACCTCCTTTCTTCCCCCTTGGCTAATATCTCAATTGTCGAAGCGGAAAAAGCAAATGATTTCTCCGAAGGAGCTCGACCTTGAAGAGATAGTCCTTCCAAAGGCTAAAGGGAAGAAAAAGGAAAAAGTATACTCAAGGCTGAATGTTGATAAGTCTAGCCACAAGTATGTAGAGATTGGCATACCACAGCATGAAGAAGGTGATGTCAATATGGAAGACTACACGGTGACAAAATTCCAGCTTGGCAAGGTTACCAATGAAAGTGCAAAGGCCGATGCGCAAGTGACATTGGATATCTTGGCTGGAAGACTAAATAAAGTAGAGCAAGCTCGCAATATGTACAAATAGAGAGCACAAAATTATGCCACTATTGTAAAGAGGCTTGCAGGATCTCCAAGTAATGCACAACCACTGACAGTGGTAAGTATTGAAGACCCAGCTATCAAGAAAGCTGAGAAGTTCGCCTCCAAAGGCAGAGTGTTGTATGATTTTGTTGAGAAGATCATAGAGCACGGATCTCAGATCATAATTGCTGCAGACGAGAAAACTACCTTGTTAGCCAAGCTCACCACATAGCTTGATAAAGAGAAAAGTGTACTTTCCCAAGAGCGCAGAGACATGGAGAAATGCCTATTGTCATGGTTGGAGATGAAATAGGTAAAGCTCAGTAAATTGGTGGAAGTTTGGGTAATTCCTGACAAAGAAAAGTTTGTTGAGGTAAGAGAATCCTTGAAACATTGAATTCAAGTAATTCAATCTCTTACGGAAGATCTCCACCAAGTACAGGAAGATGTCGAAGGACATCGTGCTATTCTTGAAAAAGGTATCAAAGAGTTGCCCGGTCAACTTCTTGAGGAGAATCGTATCTTCCTGCCGGCCACAAAAATATCTTAGATCTTCAAAGAAGCCATCATGAAATTGATTGACAGTTCAGACTTTTCAGAAGCCTCACTGAATGTCATTTATGATACAAGGCTCACATTGGATAACCTGAAAACACATCTTGACAGGTGCAAGAAGGTTCACTCATCTGCCATGAGATCGATTACGAGAATTCACGCCATTGTGGATTACACCATTGGTCCAGATGAGAGGTTCGTGCAAGAGACCGGGAAGAAATATGAAGACTTCCGCACCCAAGGCAAAGAAACATGAAGAAGCTTCCTATTCTCCAGTGTAAGACATTTCTGGTGCATCCCTCTATGCATCTTGTAAATATTTCCTGACATCTTAAATGTCTTTTTGTAAATTGTAATTACACCAAGCTCGAAGATGTAATCTTTTGAAAACAAATTACACTTTGACTTTGGTCCAAGTTAGGTGAGATCTCCTAAAATCGCTCACCCAACTTTCCTTAATTTCCTCAATTAGATTCCTAATTTTCCTCATTCCTCTTTCTATATAATGTGAGGGATTTCCATTGTAAAGTTTATCCTTTAGTATTTTGCAACCAAGTGCTGCCCTTTTTGAATCATAATTGTGAAACTTTGTGTTCATGCTTTGTGAATGAAATTCGATCAATAAAGAAGAAGATTGCAAGCCAGACTTTGTGTTGGATTCGATAATCTTACAAATTGATCTTATTTGGTGGTGATTAGGTGATGGAATCTGAAGGTCTCTAAGTAATTTATGTAAACTTTGTGTTGCATCTATTATTTAGATCTGCATTTGTGTTTTTGTTTATCTTTCGGTTGAATAATCTACAAGACTTTGTGCTTGTAATTATTCACGCTCTTTGGATACTATTGTTGAATGATCTACAAGACTTTGTGCTTGTAATTGTTCATGCTCTTTGATAATTTGGTTGGATGATCTACAAGACTTTGCGCTTGTAATTGTTCATGCTGTTCGAGGAATTGTTGCTTCTAGGAAGACTTTGTGCTTCTAACATGAGAAACGATACACTCTTCACAGATCCACCATTGATAAAGCTACGGAATGACTTTGTGCCTTTGTGAGCTTTCCCTTTTACTTTATTTGTTTATTGTTAATCACTTCTGGTATCTCTACGCTTTGCTTTGACAAGATAGAGGTATTGGTATTACTGCTAGTTGATCGTTTAAAGTATTTAAGAATTGTGATCTTCTAACAGTGAAGCATTGTAAACATCTTCTCTGAAAAAAGAGAGAAGGATGAATGTAACACACCCCCCCACTTCGTAAGTTTCATGTACATTTTGTAATTACTTGTTTGTTTTACTATCACTTCTGTTAGCAGTAAGAAGGGCACCTCCCTTTTCCGAGAGGAGAGATTTACATCTCACATAGCTATGGCTGAACTCCAAGTTGTGTAATCTATCGAAAAGTTGATTACATAATTCTCACCCAAAAGTTTTTTGGTGACTCCGCTTGGGAAATGACATATGCAATATAAGCCTCACGCTTTTGATTGAAGTAGATAAGTTTCCTTTTTATTGCTATTCTTTATTATATTGTTAACTCTACAACATCCATCGTATTCAGATCTACATTCTGGCGGACCGAATATATAGACGAGGATTGAGGGCTCAAGGAGTAGCAGATCCACTTTTTGAGGAGTTTTTGCAACTCAATTTTCCATTTACTCTTCCATGAGTAAGATCACCACTGCAATGTGCTATAAGCTATCCTCCACGTAGCCAAGGGTCTCCTCTCCCAAGTGTTTGGTCTGTTTACCACAAACGTCCTGTTCAAGTACCTGTTGTGCAACAAGTCATGGCCGCACCACCTACAGGACCATGGGGAAATGCTTTTGGTCCCCTCCATTTGGCTGCACCTTTGCACGAACTGTCGCGTGTATCCAGGAAGCACCTCGTGAAGTTTCAAGGTGATGGCAAACAACACCCCGATGAGCACATATCCGCATTCTACATCGTTTGTGGCATTCTCGGCATTGAACATGAAGATGTTTCTGTAAGATTGTTCATTGAATCCCTTTAAGGGGTTGCAGCCGAATCGTTCTTTACTCTTCCTAATGCCTCCGTCACCGATTGGGCCTCTCTTTGCACTAAATTTGAAGAAAGATTTAAGTCTGCTGAAGATTCACATGCTCTATTGGCGCAACTCACCACCATGTGTAAAGAAGCTCATGAGCCTATGCGCGAGTTTGTGGCGAAATTCAATAAATTGGTGACGCGGATCCGAAATGATGCAATACCAACGGATCATAACCTAAAGTGCTTCTTCATCAACACACAACTACCCAAGGTGAGTTTCTACTTACGTAGGGAAAATCTTGTTAATGTTGAAGCGGCCCAGCAATTGGCTACCAGTCTAGAGGACGACATGATCCTTGCTGGAGAAATCAGGATGGGAACTAACGAAAATAAAAGTATGCAAGCCTTAGGGTCTTCGGCATCCAATGTTAGTACTCCCACTGCCAGCTCAAATTTCATAGATCCCATGGTCCAAAGGCTGGCGAATGAAGTTTTGTTTCTTAAGAAACAAGTTTCAAGCAATAACAATAGTAACAATTACAAGGACGTCCCTAGGAGGACTTTCCCTAATTATGTTGGCAACAAAAAACAAAATCGTCTCCCAACACCTCCAGGAAGGCTTGCTCTGGAAGCCCCGCCTGCTAACAATGTTGCGGGATACTATGAGACTGAGCAAGATGATTATGCGTAGCCCGAATACCCTAAAGAAGAAAATGTCGATCTCTTCCAAGAAGAAGAAACTGAACCGGCTGGCGACTCCAAGATTAGCTATTTGCAAATGATGGAAGAAGAAGAAGAAGAAGAAGACGACTTGGTGACTGACACTTACGCTATTTTTACGCGACATCAACAAAATCAGCTTGATAAAGCTCAAGCTGCTGCTGTTCCAGAAAAAGAGAAGCCACCAGTAACGATTGCCAAAAGAGGATCTCCCCTCCCTAGGCAACCTAAGAAGGCAGCAAATCCACAAGTAAGTGCACCTCGCTCTCCTTCATCAAATCCTGTTATTCCTAAAGCTAATCCTCTCATTCCAAAGACCAGTGTACCTTTTGTGAAACCAATCAGTGAAGTTACGACTTCCAACCTACAAAGTTCTTTCCAGGCTGTTGACATTATTGACCATGCCAAGAAAACCAAGGTTCAAATGTCTGAGGCTGAATACCTCAAAGCCAACCCCGACCAATTTGACAAGCTTGTCAAGTTCGTTAATGATAAAAGAATTTCCCCAAGTCAGGATACACCTCCTGACATCCCAGTTACTCCTAAACCCAAGATATCACAGAGTAACCTTGTATCTAATCCTCCAACTGCTTCCGGACGCATTGATTTGTTTTTCATCTCCCTACTTGTAAATGGTTTCAAGCTGAGTAACTGTGTCATAGACTTTGGTGCATCCGACAATGTGATGCCCGCCAAGGTAGCTACTGCTTTAGGCCTTGAAATGACCAAAACTTTTAGCTGTTGTTTTTCCATGGAGAATAAACAAGTGCGATTAATTGGCTAGATCAAAGATGTGCAATACGCATTCGCCGCATACCTAGAGAAGAAAATAAAAATGACGGTCCTCGTGGCCGATGTACCAGCTTCCTACGCAATCCTCCTCAGACGCAATTTCTGCAAAGATGTTGGAGGAGAACCAAGTATGGATATGTCTGAAGCAAGAATACCAGTAAAAGGTGTGATGCAAAAGTTAATTCCTGAAAAAGAATCAAAGTTTTCAGTTGCCAAGTCAGATGACCCCAGAGCTCAGATTTTGTTCGAATCCTCAGGCGTGGGAACTTACTATCTACAGACGAATGAAGTAGGGGAATCCTCGACTCAAAATGAGTTAGAAAATGATGATATTTCTCCCACTTCAAATGAGACGTCATCAGGTGATTTGTCTATCTCTGACCATGAATCTTCGTCAGATGATTAAGTTTTGGACTTCGACACTGTTAGCAATGGTGATCCAAATGGTGTCTAGTTGCTCAAATTTGATGGTAGCTGCTCTTCGACCGACTCTGGAGCAGGAATGGTTTTTATTTTTCCAACAAGAAAGTTTTTCCCTTTCTCCTTCAAGTTGCAGTTTGATAACACCAATAACACTGCCGAGTATGAAGCCCTGTTGTTGGGAATGCAAGTTGCGCTGAAGAAAGGTATAAAAAATCTTCATGCACAAGGTGATGCCGAGCTGATAGTATGTAAAGTAAGAAATATCTATCAAACAAAGAATGATAGACTCAGGCATTATCGTAATCTAGTATGGGATTTCGTCGAGGAATTCAAAGCTTTTGATATCTTTGTTGTTCCCAGAGAATACAATACTAGAGATGATTCCCTCGCAATCTCTGCTACACTCTTGGTGCCACACAAAGACTTTCAAGGTTCTACCTACACCATAGAGTTGGTTTTCCGCCCAAGTGTCCCTGACAATTCAGAGAACTAGCAGATTTTTAATGACGATCATCAAATCATCGCCTTTCTTGAGAAAGCAAAGAATTTTGATGAGTTGTATTTTGAGGGCAGCAATTCTCCATCTCAAGAATCTGTGTCTAATATAGATCCTGTCACAGGTGAAGAATATTTGCAACTCAAAGGAAATAAGATTCCCAAAGGATTGGTATCCTTGGAAAAGCTTTTTGACAAGCATGATCGCCATGTGAAGAAGCAACTCTCAGATTCTGACTCATCTAATGAAGTGGAATAGATTAATTTAGGAACTGAAGCCAACCCTAAGATGGTGAACATTGGCAAATGTTGCACGACCGAAGAAAGAAGACAGTTTGCTCAGATACTACATGAGTATATTGATGTCTTGGCATATTCATACAAAGATCTAAAATCATTTTGGCCTAAAGAAGTGCAACATGATATTCCTCTCAATGTTGGAGCTTTGCCTTACAAACAAAAGCAGAGGCAATACAATCCCAAGATCTCTAGAACAATTTTGGCGGAAGTTCAAAAGATGCTGAATGCACGGATAATATTCCCTATCCATCATTCAACATGGATAGCCAATATCATCCCCGTTCGTAAGAAGAATGGTGAAATCCGCATTTGTGTAGATTTCAGAAATCTAAATCAATTGTCTCTCAAAGACAATTACCCACTTCCAATGATGGATCAAGTTCTACAAAATGTAATTGGATCCGAGATGCTCTCCATGCTAGATGGATTTTTCGGTTATAATCAAATTGAAGTTAATTCAAGTGATCAACACAAAACCGCTGTCACAACACCATGGGGAACCTTTGCATATTGCAGGATGCCGTTTGGTTTGATCAACGCTAGCGCTACATTCAAATGTGCCATGGATCTTGCTTTCTGTGACGTGATGGGCAAGTTCATAGTGGTGTATCTTGACAATCTCACAGTTTTCTCTAAGCAACGTCATGAGAATTTCTACCACTTGAGGAAAATTCTTGAGAGATGTCGTCAGCACGGTATTTCCCTAAATCCCAAAAAGTCAACTTTTGGGGTGACAGAAGGTAAACTTCTTGGTCACATTGTATCTACAGAAGGAATCAAGATTGACTTGGAAAGAGTCAATGGAATTAAATCTCTCGCTTTGCCGTCAAGCAAGAAAGTTGTTCATTCTTTCTTCGACAAAGTAAACTTCTTAAGGAGGTTTCTTCTAGACTTTGTTGAAAAGACCTATCATATTGTGAATATGATGAGGGGTAACGCCACATTCCATTGGACGACAGAAGGAAAAGCAGCGTTCAATGACATCAAGGAGGCCATTGCTCATGTGCCTATGTTGGTCTGCCCTAACTACACCAAAGATTTTGTTATGTACAGTTATGCTTCTGAGCATACACTATCAGCAATTTTGGTACATGAAAATGATGAAGGCTTTGAATCCCCCATTGCATTCATGAGCTACCCCCTAAAGAATTATGAATTGAAATATTCTTAAATGGAGAAGCATGCTTTTGTAGTTGTAAAAGCCGTCAAGCATTTCCGGTTCTATATTCTAAGTAGTCATGTGAAGGTTCTCGTCCCAGATTCGACTATTAAGTCTATCCTAACACAATAGGAATTTGGAACAAAAAGAGGCAATTGGATTGCCAAGATTCGGGAATATGATCTGGAAATCAAACCCACTAAGTTAATACGTGGATGTGGACTATGTCAGCTTATTGCCAAAAATAGTCCAGATGAAGATGTTTCAGGAGATGAAGAAGTTTCAGACGAGGAAGAGGTTGATCCAAGTACACTTCCAATGGTACTATTTGTTAGCACTACTGACGAATGGTATTCCAACATCACTCACTTCCTCACATACGGAGAATGCCCTAATCACTTGACTCTAAAGGAAAAGAGAACCATCAAGCTGAAATCAGCTAATTTTGTCTTATGGGACAACGACTTGTATAAGTGTGTGATGAACGAGACATTTCTCAGATGCGTTGATAAGGAACAACAACAAAAATTGCTGAAATCTTATCATGATTTGGCATGTGGTGGGCATTTCTCAGCACCAGTAACTGCTCACAAAATCTTGAGAGCGAAGTATTACTGGCCCACACTTTTTCAGGACACGTACTCTTGGGTGCGTAAGTGTGAATTGTGCCAACAGTTTGTCGGCCGTCCCAGGTTGGCATCTTTGCCATTAAAACCTGTTGTGATCGAAGAACCTTTCCAACAATGGGGCATTGATTTCATAGGTGTAGTTAATCCATCATCAAGTGCTAGACATATCTATGTTTTAACTGCTACTGACTATTTCACCAAATGGGTGGAAGCGATACCTACCAAGCGTGCTACTTCAGAGGTAGTGTGCAGTTTCTTAAAAGAGAGCATTATTTCCAGGTTCGGTGTACCGAACAAGATTATTGTTGACAATGCTTACGCCTTCTCATCAAACGAGATTACTGAGTTTTGTTTTGAACACGGTATAACCTTATCACATTCTTCTAACTATTATCCGCAAGGTAATGGTCAGGCGGAATCTAGCAACAAGAATTTGGTGACTATAATCTGCAAGCTGGTGGATGAAAATCAATGTTTGTGGCACAAGGCTTTGTTTGACGCTTTGTGGGCAGATAGGATAACTCTGAAGTGAGCAATTGGCATGTCTCCTTTTCAAATCTTGTATGGGTTGAATGCCGACATTCCTATAACCTTGGAACTACCAGCCCTCAAATTGGCTAAGGCCATTGAAGATGAGACTTTTGACAACTCTGTTGATAAGCGCATCATGTATCTCTCTGAATTGGAAGAGAATCGGGTTCAAGTGGCTGACCGCATCGCGAAACATCAGGACCAAGTGAAGAAGTTGTTTGAAAAAAAAGCTAAGTCTCGAGAATTTCAAATTGGTGACCTTGTTCTCCTGTGGGACAAACGAAGAGAACCAAAGGGTATGCACGGGAAATTTGACTCATTGTGGACAGGAACTTTCCAAATACATCAGTTGCATGGTGAAAACAGTTTCTTGTTAGCATACGGAGATGGACCGCCATTTTCCCTTCCTCACAGTGGGAAACATCTCAAGCACTTTACATAGTAAAGAAGTTGGCGTTGGTATGTAAATACTTTTTTATTTTTAAGTCCTTTTGAGTCTTTATGTTTTAAGTTTTGTCATCGTCGTCGCCTGAATCTAAGCCCAATGGATGGATAAAGGCACTTGAATTATGGAATTATTCTTCCTTCATTCTTTTCAAAGAACGACCAAAGGAAGATCCCCAGCAGGAGCCAGCTGTTATCACAGAATCTAGCAGTGCTCGTTCCACGAATAACCCCCTACGAAACTTGTCCATTTTGTAGGATTCGTGAAGTTCAAGTATGCATAATGAAGTGATTTTCAAGCCATCTCGAAATGCATTCCAAAGCCTCAAATAGTCAATTTGAGCATCCCCCTATGTTCACCTCGCGAAGACCTTCGAAACGAGCCCCTTTGCGAAGTCTCACTGTTCGTACTTAGAGAATTGCAAAAGATGCAGTTGCACTGAAAAAGTGCGCTCCTACTCACAAGCCAAATTTGGCTAAGTATGAAAAGTGCAGGGGTGCTAATTTTTAGTGCCCCTGCATGAAAGTGAATTTCCAAAAAATGTAATAGCGCTAAAAAAGTGCGCTATTACACTTTTTTCTCACACTTAGTCTTTTTCTGGCTCTGGTACGTTTCTTCATGTTTTTCACATTTTTTGTCAATCGTGCCACTTTTCATGCCTAAATTTATTGCTCAACTTGAGTTAGGTTTTCGATTTTCCCATTTACTTAAAAGTGTTTTTGTTTTATTTTTCATTGTTTATGATCTTTATTCTTCTTTTCTTCTTGCTGGGTGAGTTCTCTTCAAACTGCAATCACGTTTTTGAGAAATTTGAAGTTCCTCTCCAACAATCTTCACGTTTTCTCTTGGTTAGTCTTTTTCCTTACTCTCTCTCCTTTTTCTTTCGTTACTTTGTATGTCTTAGGATTAACATATGCGTTTTTATCTTACCTTCATTTTCTAAATACGTTTTTCATCCCCACATGCGTATTCTTCCTCTCCATTCGCTTTTTCTTTTTCTTTTTCGCATGCCCTTTCCATACTTCCTTGTCATGGCGTTTTTGTGTGTCATTCGCGTTTCCTGCTCTCGCGTTTTTCCATTCGCCCTCACGCGATGGAACTCTTACGTTTTGTTTCCAAAACCACACATTTTTCTTTCTTCTTCATAATGTTTTCAAATGGCATTCTCCTCTTCCTCGCGCGCCATTCTTTCTATGCATTCCACTCCAACATTTTTGTGTTAGCTTCTTTCCTTGTCGCCATCTCAATCACGTTTTGGCACAAGCACATTGGAGAAACTCTTGTTTTATAAGAAGGTTTCCTTGGCTCTTATCCACATTTACGATGGCAATGAAATGAACTTTAGTTGCATCTCCATTCAAAGAAAAACAAATTTTGACTTAAAGCGTTCCATGTTACAAGAAAATGACAGAGCGCTATTTTTAAGCAACATTACATTTGTTTCTAAAATCATATTTCAAATGCAGATCTGCTGAAAAAGTGCACCCTGACATTTTGGAATATTTTTCTAACACTAAGATGCAGGAGCACTCTTTTTCAGTGCCCCTACATCAAAATTTGAATTTCCAAAAATGTAAGGGCGCCGAAAAAGTGCGCCCTTACACTTTTCACAACTTTTTACATATGAACTTCAAACTTGCCTGATTTACTCCTGAACTTCTTTCCTTCCATTTTGTGCATCATTTTGCGTGCCTTGTCATATGCTCCACGCTTTCCCATCATCGTTGCTCGTTTCGCGCATCCCCACGCTACCTAACGGCTAATGTTTGTTCTCATTCAACACCTTGCAGTCTCTTATCAAAGATCTTCAAAGTCTGAGTCATCAAAGTTCCAGTTGTTTCTGATGACTGCCAGTAAACCTTCGTCTTCTTTGAAAGCAAAAGGCAAAATGAAGTACAAATATCAAGGTGCCTATCCGCCGACCGTAGTGGTCTCCAAGGTGGAAGAGATAAAAGATACAGAGGTTGGCCATCAAGACTTGGTTGATTTTGTGAAGCAAATAGAGACGAAGCCTCTTCCTGATCCAATGAGAGAAATTGTACACAATAACCTTCATTTGGTAGTAATGTTCCCTACAGTTGCACATAATACAGAGTTTGTTCTTCAGGTGGCATCTCACTACATCAGAGAAAGTAGAAGTGTGATCGATTCTTCTGGGCACGAGATTCTGAGACTCAACCTTGATTTCTTTGACATTGTGTTTAAGGTTCCTCAAATGGAAAAATACATTGATATTTCTTTGCAAAAAGCACAAGAGGTCTTTGACGTTGATCCCAACAAGGCTAAAAACCTGATAAATGCTCAATGGTTAAAGAAGCCTAGGCAATCTGTTTCTAGATGGCCAAAGGGACTCCTGCGAAGCGATTTCAAGGATGATGTCAAAGATATGATCACATTTTTAAGCAGAGTAAAAGGCTTGCCAGAATCGTCCACTTTTCACAATTGGATGTATGAATACATCAGGATTATAAGAAGACAAAAGGTGCACATTGACTGGGGCAAATAGATCAGTGATGAAATACATGAGCAGCTGATCAATGCTCCTTCCACATTGAAATTCTCTATGACTTCTTACCTGGTATATGTGGCGGCTATAATGAGGCAATTCCCAGGTCTATCTACAAAAGGGAATCGGATGATGGTACCTGTGTACAGATTTTTCTATCAATTTGAATTGAAGGAAAGCTTTCATCACTTTAGGTGGGTCACAAATGCTTTCTTTGCGCCTTTGCTTTTCAATTTTCATTCGGCTCTTGAAAGAAGGAGGGTATCTGATGAGGCTTATAAGGTGGTAAGTAAAGTTGGATGCCTATTTCTTCAATTCCCAACTTTTACTTACATCAGAGTAGGGTGCTACACTGGCTGTCCCTACATGCTGCCACGTTATACTTCAGATAAGTGGGTTCTCATGGAAACATGCAGACAATTGATTTCAGTGCAAAAAGAACGAAGAAGTAACCACAAGCATGGATTCAAGTTCCCACTGACCATTGGCAGATATACTATCCCAACTATACAAAAGGCTAAGTCTGTTTATGCTGAAATGCAGATCATGACAATCAAAACCTACAGGTATAGGTTTGATTTTGATTACCGAGATGTTAGAAAAAGGTTACAAAAGGGTCATCATCACAAGTACCATTTTGAAGACATCTGGGCTGATTGCAGAGATGAAGAAGCCATTCACAAAATGGATTATTGCAGGTTGACTGTTCAGCAAATTAGAGATCTTGATATTGCTGACCTACCAGAGGACTTTGTAGATCCTGGTGATATCATGAATGTTGTCTATGATAAGCAAGGAATTGCTAAAAGGCCGTTGCCTACAATTCAATGGTCCAGGAAAGAAATTACCAGCATGAGGGAGAGATTGAAGCCAATCCTAGCCAACACTGCAGAATGGTTACATAAGCATGGTTATGAAATGAAAAGTTTCAGAATAGACTCGGAAGGAGAAGAATCTGAAGCAGAAGCTCACCAATAGCAAGAACTCCGCAATAAAAATAAATTAGTGGCTGTTCCCACTTCTTCACGAAGAGGTCCCAGGATCAAGTTTACTGTTGGCAAGAAAGATACCCAATCCGTCCCAGAGACAAAAATCACGGAATCCAATCCATCTCGCTCTAAAGGTAAAAAGTCTATTCCAGAAGAGGTAGATTCCGATGAAGAAGGAACTTCAAGTGATCAATCCACTGAAGATGAAGACTAAGCAGAAGCAAACTCCGATGCATAAGAGGTTTTTGAAAGTGGGAAAGAGTCTGAAAAAGATTATGAAGAAGGATCTGAAGGAGATTTTGAAGGTGAACCAGAATCAGAGAGACAAGAGGGTGATCAACAGGAACCCGGGCATGATCAAGAAAGAACTACTTCTCCTGAAAATGAAGTTGAGGAAATTCCTAGAACGTCATCGCCTGTGATTTCCAATGTTCCTCATACCCCTCCAAATTCAAGAACTCCTCCACCTCCTATTCCCTCGTCACCTATTCCTACCACATGCATTCCTGCAGTTGAGATATCTACTGTCCCTGCAACATCAGCCCCGCTTGATACTCCCTCAGTGACAAGAATTCATACGGTTGATATACTGTCAAGCCCTCCATCATCCATTCCTATCCTGTCTTCACCAACATATGATATCACTTCTGAAAATGAATTCAATCATTTCATGAATGAGTGAATGTGTTATCAGCTCCATGTGCAATCTACAGTAGCAATGATGACAGACACTTCTCCTATTATCATGATACCCATGGTAACTTCAGACATGACAATAACTTCAGAAGTAATGATGACAACTGAATTGATAGTTAATCCAGAAGTTCATGCCTCCTTTCTTCCCCCTTGGCTAATATCTCAAGTGTCGAAGCGGAAAAAGCAAATGATTTCTTTGAAAGAGCTCAACCTCGAAGAGATAGTCCTTCCAAAGGCTAAAGGGAAGAAAAAGGAAAAAGTATACTCAAGGCTGAATGTTGATAAGTCTAGCCACAAGTATGCAAAGATTGGCATACCACTGCATGAAGAAGGTGATGTCAATATGGAAGACTACACGGTGACAAAATTCCAGCTTGGCAAGGTTACCAATGAAAGTGCGAAGGCCAATGCGCAAGTGACATTGGATATCTTGGCTTGAAGACTAGATAAAGTAGAGCAAGCTCGCAATATGTACAAATAGAGAGCAGAGCATTATTCCACTGTTGTAAAGAGGCTTGCAGGATCTCCAAGTAATGCAAAACCACTGACAATGGTAAGTATTGAAGACCCAGCTATCAAGAAAGCTGAGAAGTTCGCCTCCAAAGGCAGAGTGTTGTATGATTTTGTTGAGAAGATCATAGAACACGGATCTCAGATCATAATTGCTGTGGACAAGAAAACTACCTTGTTAGCCAAGCTCACCACATAGCTTGATAAAGAGAAAATTGTACTTTCCCAGGAGCGCAGAGACATGGAGAAATGCTTGTTGTCATGGTCAGAGATGAAATAGGTAAAGCTCAGTAAATTGGTGGAAGTTGGGGTAATTCCTGACAAAGAAAAGTTCGTTGAGGTAAGAGAATGCTTGAAACATTGAATTCAAGTAATTCAATCTCTTACGAAAGATCTCCACCAAGTACAGGAAGATGTCGAAGGACATCATGCTATTCTTGAAAAAGGTATCAAAGAGTTGCCTAGTCAAATTCTTGAGGAGAATCGTATCGTCTTGTCGGCCACAGAAATATCTCAAATCTTCAAAGAAGCCATCATGAAATTGATTGACAGTTCAGACTTTTTAGAAGCCTCACTGAACGTCATATATGATACAAGGCTCACATTGGATAACCTGAAAACGCATCTTGATAGGTGCAAGAAGGTTCACTCATCTGCCATGAGATCGATCACGAGAATTCACACCGTTGGTCCAGATGAGAGGTTCGTGCAAGAGACCAGGAAGAAATATGAAGACTTCCGCAACGAAGGCAAAGAAACATGAAGAAGCTTCCTGTTCTCCAATGTTAGTCATTTCCGGTGCATCCCTCTATGCATCTTGTAAATATTTCCTGACATCTTAAGTGTCTTTTTGTAAATTGTAATTACACCAAGCTCGAAGATGTAATCTTTTGAAAACAAATTACACTTTGAGTTTGGTCCAACTTAGGTGAGATCTCCTAAAATCGCTCACCCAACTTTCCTTAATTTCCTCAATTAGATCCCTAATTTTGCTCATCCCTCTTTCTATATAATGTGAGGTATTTCCATTGTAAAGTTTATCTTTTAGTATTTTGCAACCAAGTGATGCCCTTTTTGAATCATAATTGTGAAACTTTGTGTTCATGCTTTGTGAATGAAATTCGATCAATAAAGAAGAAGATTGCAAGCCAGACTTTGTGTTGGATTCGATAATCTTACAAATTGATCTTATTTGGTGGTGATTAGGTGATGGAATCCTAAGGACTCTAAGTAATTTATGTAAACTTTGTGTTGCATCTATTATTTATATTTTCATTTGTGTTTTTGTTTATCTTTTGGTTGAATAATCTACAAGACTTTGTGCTTGTAATTATTCACGTTCTCTGGATACTATTGTTGAATGATCTACAAGACTTTGTGCTTGTAATTGTTCATGCTCTTTGATAATTTGGTTGGATGATCTACAAGACTTTGCGCTTGTAATTGCTCATGTTGTTCAAGGAATTGCTGTGTCTAAGAAGATTTTGTGCTTCTAACATGACAAACGATACACTCTTCACAGATCCACCATTGATAAAGCTACGGAATGACTTTGTGCCTTCGTGAGCTTTCCCTTTTACTTTATTTGTTTATTGTTAATCACTTCTGGTATCTCTACGCTTTGCTTTGACAAGATAGAGGTATTGGTATTACTGCTAGTTGATCGTTTAAAGTTATTAAGAATTGTGAACTTCCAACAGTGAAGCATTGTAAACATCTTCTCTGAAAAAAGAGAGAAGGATGAATGTAACACACCCCCCCACTTCGTAAGTTTCATGTACATTTTGTAATTACTTGTTTGTTTTACTATCACTTCTGTCAGCAGTAAGAAGGGCACCTCCCCTTTCCGAGAGGAGAGATTTACATCTCACATAGCTGTGGCTGAATTCCAAGTTGTGCAATCTATCGAAAAGTTGATTACATAATTCTCACCCAACAGGTTGGAGCTAGGGTTATTGCTAAGGTTAGAATAAAGGTTAGGGTTTGGGAAAGAATTACAATTTAGGTTAGAGTTAGCAATATGGTTAGAATTATAGTTACTTTGGGTTAGGGTGAGGGTTACATTTAGGGTTAGAGTTACAATTATCATTGGTGTTAGAATTAGGGTTATAGTTAGGGTTTGCATTAGGATTCCACATGATTTTATTTGATTTTATAAATTTACATAGAAAATCAATATTAGTAAACATGGATTGCTTACAAATTTCTCGCTATCTGATTTAAAATAAAATTCATTTTGTAAGCCTAGTTTCTCCTTGTAGTACAACATAACTCTTGGCTTTTCTATACTATCCAAAAGGTCTTGAGTAATACCCCTCAAAGAATCACATTTATTCTATTAAAAACTAAATAAATGTGATGTTACACCTCTTTGTGCAGATTTAAATACATTTACGAAGCAAGCTCAAATAATTTTACACCTAAACTCATGTACTAATACTACTACTTTAAGCAAATTTTGGTAGATTTACAAAGCAATTCCAAATGCTAACCAATCTGTTGATATTGGATAACAATATTACACACTACCACAATTGTAGACTATGATTTATTTTCTAATTGAAATTTGTAGCAATATATATATAAAAATTTACAACATAGTTACAGACTACTACTTTGTTTAGCTTCTATTGAAAAATAAAATATGTTACATACACAATCTTCAAGTGAACCCAAGGTGACCCAATGGAGGACCTTAGCCAAACCTTGTAATGCAATATGCATAAAAAATTCACTCTAAAACCATTAGCCCTAAAGAATTAAATAAATTCTAGAACATATTTCACTTGGTGGAAAAATCCCAAGATATTGACATCCTCCACATAAAAATGTGAGTTTAGGAACCTACTCATCAACATTATGAATTATTGAAAAGTTCAAGATAGTTTTTGTAACTTTGAGTGTTGATTTATATTTTTCTTGAATATTTAATCAAAATGATGTTTGGGTCTACCTTGGGAATTTTTTTTTTATCATAGTACATGACTGTTCTTTGCCTAAGTACCTTCCTAAAATTAGCAAAATAAGACACCAACACCTAATTCACGTTGTCAAAGCTATTTCCTCCATTGCTCTTCAAAAGGATCTGGGCTGTTCAGAATCCTCTGCATTGGCCTAAACAAAGACATGCATGATTACATTAAGAGTCTATATCTAGGGGTGATCCGACAATAGTCGTTTACACTTTTTCACCAAACAAGACAATGAACTTAATTTTTTTAACTAAATCTTCACTCTTGGGCACCTATAGTTGCTAAACCATGAGGAATTTGAAGATGATGCAAACTAGTGATTTGTGATATTTTGTCTGTAGATTCTAAATATATATATTTTTAAAAAATTGGAATCAAATTTCATTTATTTTTCCATTTCCTTCGAAAACTATTTTTAATAGTAAACTCCATTTTTAAAGAGTGACGTGTACTTGCTAACACATATTTTTTTCTATGAAGGATGAAATTCTATTTTTTTTCAAATTTAGATTCGTAACTACAATATCTAGTTCATGCAATTGGTTTCATAGTGTTTTATTGAATATTTTTTCTTAATTAAGTTTTGAAGTCAAACCAGTTACAATTTAGACATAGGTTTACTTGCTAATGCAACTTTTTTTGTATGTATCGAAATTCAATTTTTTTTGTTGGATCGAGGACATCAATATCTAATGCATAGATTATTTTTTTATTTTTTTTGATAATTTGCTATTTTTCCACATTTGCAGAACAAAGAGCTTGATTTTTGGTGAAAAACCTATGTTTAATAAAACAAAAAAAATTACAGAATAAAACCAAAATATATTAAAATTATATTTGATGGATAGCTCATTCTGAGGACTACCATCATCCAATTGGATATGTGAACTTGCCTCCATTTTCATCCTTAACCAAAGCCCGGAAGCACAAAATTTTGTGGTAAAATGAGAAAGGAGGGGGAGAAGGGAAAAAAAGGGGGGTTTGAGCAAACTCCCTGGACCCCTTTGAACGAAGGGGGTTCGCTTGAACCCCCCTTTTATTGCAATTTTCCTTTGTTTTAATAAAAAATGTGCCAAGAAGGGGATGACATCACAAAGGGGTTTTCCCGAAGAGGGGGGTTCGAGCGAACCCCTTTTTGGGTTCACATGAACCCCCCTTCAAGCGAACCCCTAAAAACCTAAAACAAAATTCTTCAGAGTGTTTTGGCAATTTTTCTTCTTGAAGGGAATTGTAAACCAATATTATGGGATCACCCCTAGATTATGAAGCATATTATCTATGTCTTCCTAATTTTTTAAGCTCTATAAGTATGGTAATGAAATTCACAACCTCTAAGAAAAATAAAACCTATCATGATCATTTTGAGCTACAAATGTTGGTATGAAATCTTTTTATTTTGGTAGTGGAACTTCCTTGAACTAGTGCTTCCTTTGTTGTTATTTGTTGCAGCTTGCATTGGATTATTAGTTAGCTTCATAAACATAATATCTACTTCGATTTATCATTAGAATCCGCAAAAAAAACTACAAAAAATAATAACTATAAAATAAATAGAGAAAAAAAATGTAACCTTGTTGAGATCATATACATAAGAAATGGAATCAAAAGATCAAACCCACTTTTTGATAGAGTTGGCCTACCAAAAAATGATGTCAGTGGAAATTTATCCAAAATTTTATTATACCTATGTTAGACTTATAGAATTGCACATAGTTTACAAGGAAAACATAACCAAGACAACAAAGTAGAATCATGGTTATGGTAGAAAATTACTTGTAAAATAAAACAAAAAATCACTCAATTGAAAAATAGTGCAAGTGTGAGACAATTAGTTGTAGATCCAACATGAGCCATCCCATGCGCCATCAAAATTATGGGGTAGAGTAAGTCATCTTAAATATGGCTTGAACCATAAATAAATACTCACTCTAGCAATTTGAAACACCATATAATGAAGAAACATGGTCCAGTTGGAAGGAATCAAAGGACTTGTAATAAAGACTATATATAGGCTAGAAAAGTCTCATAGCTCTCAAGGATATAGCACAATTATTTAAGTGATGGCATAGCTCAATGCTAGTGTGACCATGGCTATAGAATAATATAGATAATTTTAGCCATTAGATTAGATTCTCCATCTAGTGGTTTTCGCTCCATATGGGAGTAGTTAGATATGGCAAGGTGAAATGATGCGTAATTGGTGTCTCTCTAGCTCAACTCTTCCCTCATGTAGTGGTGTGTCTTTTAAACAATATAAGAGGTCACTCTTTCTAGGTATTGTATCATTGGCTAATGATAGTAAAGTTGGCACATAGGTCCCAACTAAAAATTATTTAGCTTTAACAAGTTCTCTCTATTTCTCACGTGCAAATTTGAGTTTATGAATGTCTTTTGATTGTTTTAATTGAAATTTTAAAAGGTAAAGCATGTTACCATGAAGTATATAAAAATATATTTATATAATATATAATATAATATCACATACAATATTATACATATAATCATTGTCTTATTATAAATAAATATATCATATACAAATGAAATATATAATATAATATAGTATAAAAGAAATATAAATATATATACAATATAACAATATAATATAAATATAAAAAATAATATAATATATAATATTATCATTGTCTTGTTATATATAAATGAAATATATAATATTATATATATATATATATATGTCAATTATGTATCTATAATAACATGGTGGAATATTTACTTCCAATCTCATCACACATATCAATGTCAATTTCTTATAAAGTTAATCTTCTTCATCTATAACATATTTAGTCTCACTCTTCTACATTCTATAAACTAATTATCTTCCTCTACACCATCTTTACTCTTCATTCTTTTAAATTTTATCTTATAATAAATGAATTCTAAACAAGGTTAATTCAAAATCACTCTACCTAAACATAATCCACTTCTATTGTGGAATAATTAATATTTATGTTTATTTAATTTAGTAAGGTTAGAGGGCTCTAAACCTTCTCACTTATTTACCTCGCACATCCTTCTCAGTATAGATCACACAGTACAAATCTTTTCGACACGTAATGAAAAAGGTATTCAATGGTACACACATTGATTTCTTCATAATGTTATGCACATTTTTCTTGACTCCCAATGACATCCATTGTGTGAATGAAAAGAGATGGCTATTTCTAAAAGCAGGAGAATGGTACAAAGTGGGTAAAATAGGAAACATGACAAAAGAAGAGATTTTCTATTTGTTTATGATGAAACGTATCATCTGTCTTGTTAGCCTGTCACACGATTATCATTACTAATCTCATTTTCATACCAAAAATATTTGTATTCTTCAAATAAATAATATTTATGCTTATTTAATTTATATTTATGTTTATTAATAAATAATTAATCTCACAAGGTTAATTCAAAATCACTTTACCTAAACATAATCCACTATTAATATTTAATATTAATATTTATGTTTATTTAATTTAGTTAAGTTTGAGGGCTCTAAACCTTCTCACTTATTTACCTCACACATCCTTCTCAGTATAGATCACACAATACAAATCTTTTCGGCACAAATCACAATGTTTCAGCACGTAATGAAAAAGGTATTCAATGGTATAGTACACACATCAATTTCTTCAGAATGTTATGCATATTTTTCTTGACTCCGAATGACATCCATTACGTGAATGAAAAGAGATGGCTATTTCTAAAAGCAGGAGAATGGTAAAAAGTGGTTAAAATAGGGAGCATCGTAGAAGAAGAGATTTTCTATTTTTTTATGATGAAACGTATCATCTGTCTTGTTAGCCTGTCACACGATTATCATTACTAATCTCTTTTTCATTCCAAAAATATTTCTCACATGCAAATTTGAGTTTATTAATTGAAATTTTAAAAGATAAAGCATGTTACCATGAAGTATATAAAAATATATTTATATAATATATAATATAATATCACATACAATATTATACATATAATCATTGTCTTATTATAAATAAATATATCATATACGGGTGAAATATATAATATAATATAGTATAAAATAAATATAAATATATACAATATAACAATATAATATAAATATAAAAATAATATAATATATAAATTATCATTGTCTTGTTATATATAAGTGAAATATATAATATTAATATAAAGAATATATATATATATACATATATATATATATACATATATATACATATACATATATATACATATATATACATATACATATATATACATATATATACATATATATACATATACATATATATACATATACATATATATACATATATATAATCTATATCAATGTCAATTTCTTATATTTAATATTAATATTTATGTTTATTTAATTTAGTTAAGTTAGAGGGCTCTAAAATTTCTCACTTATTTACCTCGCACATCCTTCTTAGTACAAATCACATCGTACAAATCTTTTGGGCACAAATCATAGTGTTTTGACTCGTAATGAAAAAGGTATTCAATGGTAAACACATCGATTTCTTAAAAATGTTATGCACATTTTTTTTGACTCCCAACAACATCCATTGTGTGAATGAAAAGAGATGACTATTTCTAAAATCAAGAGAATGGTAAAAAGTGGCTAAAATAGGGAGCGTGACAGAAGAAGAGATTTTCTATTTGTTTATGATGAAACGTATCATCTGTCTTGTTAGCCTGTCACGTGATTATCATTACTAATCTCATTTTCATTCCAAAAATATTTGTATTCTTCAAATAATTAATATTTATGTTTATTTAATTTATATTTATGTTTATTAATAAATAATTAATCTCACAAGGTTAATTCAAAATCACTTTACCTAAACATAATCCACTTCTATTGTCGAATAATTAATATTTATGTTTATTTAATTTAGTTAAGTTAGAGGGCTCTAAACCTTCTCACTTATTTACCTCGCACATCCTTCTTAGTACAAATCTTTTCGGCACAGATCACAGTGTTTCAACACGTACTGAAAAAAGGTATTCAATGGTACACATATCGATTTCTTCATAATGTTATGCACATTTTTCTTGACTCCCAATGACATCCATTGCGTGAATGAAAAGAGATGGCTATTTCTAAAAGTAGGAGAATGGTAAAAAGTGGCTAAAATAGGGAGCATGACAAAAGAAGATATTTTCTATTTGTTTATGATGAAACGTATCATCTGTCTTGTTAGCCTGTCATGCGATTATCATTACTAATCTCATTTTCATTGCAGAAATATTTGTATTCTTCAAATAATTAATATTTATGTTTATTTAATTTAGTTAATTTAGAGGGCTCTAAACCTTCTCACTTATTTACCTCGCACATCCTTCTTAGTACAAATCACACAGTACAAATCTTTTCGGCACATATCACAGTGTTTTGACATGTAATGAAAAAGGTATTCAATGGTACACACATTGAATTCTTCAAAATCTTATACATGTTTTTCTTGACTCCCAATGGCATCCATTGTGTGAATGAAAAGAGATGGTTATTTCTAAAAGCAGGAGAATGGTAAAAAGTGGCTAAAATAGGGAGCGTGACAAAAGAAGATATTTTCTATTTGTTTATGATGAAACGTATCGTCTATCTTGTTAGCCTATCACACGATTATCATTGTACTAATCTAATCTTCATACCAAAAATATTTGTATCCTTCAAATAATTAATATTTATGTTTATTAATAAATAATTAATCTCACAAGGTTAATTCAAAATCACTTTACCTTAACATAATCCATGATTAATATTTAATAGTAATATTTATGTTTATTTAGTTTAGTTAAGTTAGAGGGCTCTAAACCTTTTGCTTATTTACCTCACACATCCTTCTCAGTAAAGATCACAAAGTATAAATCTTTTTGGGACAAATCACAGTGTTTCGACACGTAATGAAAAAGGTATTCAATGGTACAGTACACACATCAATTTCTTTAGAATGTTATGCACGTTTTTCTTGACTCCCAATGGCATCCATTGCGTGAATGAAAAGAGATGGCTATTTCTAAACACAAGAAAATGGTAAAAAGTGGCTAAAATAGGGAGCGTGACAGAAGAAGAGATTTTCTATTTGTTTACGATGAAATGTATCATCTGTCTTGTTAGCCTGTCACATTATTATCATTAATAATCTCATTTTCATTCCAAAAATATTTCTCACGTGCAAATTTGAGTTTATGAATGTCTTTTGATTGTTTTAATTGAAATTTTAAAAGGTAAAGCATGTTACCACAAAGTATATAAAAATATATTTATATAATATATAATATAATATCACATACAATATTATACATATAATCATTGTCTTATTATAAATAAATATATCATATACGGATGAAATATATAATATTAATATAAAGGATATATATATATATACATCTTACATATATATATATTATATAATATATAATTAATCTATATCAATGTCAATTTCTTATATTTAATATTTAATATTAAATATTAATATTTATGTTTATTTAATTTAGTTAAGTTAGAGGGCTCTAAACCTTCTGGTGCAGGAGCACCTGCCAAAGTGCAAGTATAGATTTTGAAGTTTTGTTTTAAAATCTATTTTATTTTGTTGGGAAAGGTCTTTAACACCATCTAGATTGTGTTTGAGGACCTTTTGTTTCTTAGTGAGAAGTTGAATAAGTTTTACAATCTTTTGAGGGGTTGTTTTCTAAGCTTGAGTCTAAGATTGTAGAACACATTGTGTTTTCTAACACCAAATGTTTTGGTCTTTTTGAGCTCGAGGGAGAGAACCTAACTATTTCTGGGCGTTGTAAAAGGGATCTCTCAACCTTTTTGAAGAGGTTAGATGCTTTGTATGTTGGCAGTTTTCAGGAGAATAAGAAGGAAAATAGTGAATTTTGTTGAAAAAGCTCTGTTTTACTGTTATTGACTGCGTGATAGCAGCCTAGATGGATTGAACAAGACATTTGTTTGTTTGGTAGCATGTAAAGAAACCTTTTGAAGCATCTCTTGTGGCATTTTAGTTAACTTTTCCATCGTTTTCTTCTTTTCTTGTAAATACTGTGTTTTACCTTCCTAGCTGTTTTGACTGGTAAAGTAAATAAGAATGGAGTTTTAGCTTACACTCCCACCATACCAAGAAGTATGGGAACAATGGGAAGGTGGCTAAACTCCTTCATTGTATATACAGTAGCTGTAGGAGTCTGTAGGAGGCGTAGCACCATGGCCAAAGTCTTACCCTAGGCGAGTTGCTGATACCCGGCTTGGGAAGACAGTAAATGGCAAAGCCCTAACATGGCAGGGGTGAAAAATCTTTAACATTACAGGGTGTATAGTGGTTGCAGGAGGTCCCAAGAAGGTTGGCAGGAAGGGTGTAGTTCTTGTCAGATCAACTGGTGGCAGGAAGAAACAAAATAGACCAAGTAAAGGCTTAAAAAGCCCTAAATTTCTAAAAATCTGTGTTAGCCCTGTGTACGGCCTAAGAAGGTATGAAACTACAAAATTATTGAAGTGCTCCAAAATTGAGCTTGGGTCCTTTCTTTGAGGTTATAGTGTTCATTGAGCAGGAAGGAGTAAGAACCTAAAACCCTGAGCTAAGAGACCTAATAGGGCTCATGGGCTACTAGCCCTCCTAAAACCCTAACCTAGGGTATGGTGATAGCGATAGAAGAAAGGAGTTTTGTGCTTGGAAAAGAACCTGTCCTAGACCATTTTGAAGACCAGGAAACCTATGCACGCCCCTGCAAGCAAGTTAGGAATGATTTAGCGGTTGTCTAGTCTTTAAAAGGATTAAGGGCTAGATGGAGAAAGTGAGGAAAAGCACCAAGAACTGTTTAGCAGCAACAAATTGGAATTGATAGCAGGGTTGGAAAGTGACCAGGGGTGCCTAATAACCTTTAGGACCTATAGGTTGAGTGGTGGAGTGAAACACCAAGGGGTTATCTATTGGAGACCCAGAGCATTAAGATTGTGATTACCTCAATCCA